>WNYA01004123.1:0-20413 GCA_019512145.1 Engystomops pustulosus | reverse complement strand
AGTATTATAGTAGTTATATTCTTGTACATAGGGGGAAGTATTATAGTAGTTATATTCCTGTACATAGGAGCAGTATTATAGTAGTTATATACTTGCACATAGGGGGCAATTTTTATTAGTATAAACAAACAGAAAATATTACAATACATTCTCATCAGAATGAACAGACAATTATTTAACACATATCATACAGATCAGAAAATAATAAATTCATAATAATCTTAACTCAAAAAGTCCATCACTGGTAAAAAGAAAAATGTGGAAATTAATATAATTACTTGATCAGTTACCCCAGACATATGTTCCTCCATAACTTAACATTATTACTCTCCTTTCTAACCTCTATGGATCGTATCCACCTCAGCTCTGATAGTATTTGGGTTACAGAGGTCATGGGCTGGAAGGACTCGCTGTGTGCAGACACTCTGGTCCTGGTGTGCCAGTGGTAGTATTTGATTGTACTGATGATCAGGTACATGGTCCCTCGGTCTATGCCAGCTACCTGTGGTGTCACCCCATAGATTATGTCTGGGTAGGTCAGAGACTGCAGTCTTGATATTAAGAGTG
Organism: Engystomops pustulosus; assembly: GCA_019512145.1. Taxonomy (NCBI): domain Eukaryota; kingdom Metazoa; phylum Chordata; class Amphibia; order Anura; family Leptodactylidae; genus Engystomops; species Engystomops pustulosus. The sequence continues at coordinate 19,846 of WNYA01004123.1, read as the reverse complement.
TGTGGGACACCTCCTGCCATATACGCCTCCCTCCCGGGCACTCAGTGATAAAATGTTCCATGGTCTCTTCTTGTTGACATCCCAAGGGGCACAAACGCTCAGAGAGACTCAAGAATTTTAAATTGCCCATGACACAGAGCCTCCCATGTAAGGACAACCAGGCGATATCAAAGAGCTTTGCAGGGAGCCTTGGACTATTGAGGAACCTCAGACTCTCCTGCAGGGTGGCTGTTGTGCAATCCCTCAGAGCTGGCTGTACTGTATAGAAGGTCCTACAGATATTAGTGTACAGCTCCTTCCTGGTCTTACTCTCCAAAAATGTCTTGTCTAGCCTCCACTTTTTCAAACACCTGAGACCATACTCCAGATACTGGGGGAGGAAGCCAGGAGTCCATCGGCCCCTTCTTGAGGCTGCCGCCTTGCACCCAAGACTCTGCAAAAGGCAATATCCAGTCCCTGATACTACTTACCCACAGGAGACCATCAATTGAGTCCAGGGAACCAAAATTAACTTTCAGAAACATGGAGTCAAAAAATACCCTTGGATTTAACATATCCAGTCCACCCTCTCTCCTCTGCAGGTAGGTGATCCCTCTTTTTACTGGGTTCAACCTGTTCCCCCATTAAAGCTGGAAGAACAGGCTAAAGAGCCTAGCGGAGAAAGATTCTGGCAATGGAAAGACGACAGAGACGTAGAGGAAGACAGGGACCAGGTAAGTCTTCAGCAGAGTTACCCTTTCTCTATAGGTCAGCCTCCAGTTCTTCCATCGCTGAACCTTTGCATTTCCGGTTTCCAACTTCTCTTCCCAATTTAGTTTGGCATTATCTTCCCTCCCAAATTTCACCCCAAGGATTTTAATATAAGTGGAGGCCTTGGCGAATTGTGGCAGATCAAAGCCAGGAGCAGTATCCAATGTCCAGAAAGCTTGACTCTTCTCAAGGTTGACCAGAGACCCGGAGGCCTCCGAGTAACTTCTGATGGCTGCAGACAACACCTTCACCTCACGAGGTTGAGATATTACCACAGTCACATCATCCGTGTAGGCGACTACTTTCAAAGGCAAGCAATGGGGGACCGGCACCCCCTGAAAATCACACCGCTGCAGTGATCGCAGAAACAAGTCTATGGCAAACACATACAGCAGTGGACTCAGGGGGCAGCCCTGTCGCACCCCTGCCTCTACTTCAAAAGTGTCCCCCTGCCAACCATTGATCAGAGGAAAGCTCTTCGCCTCTCTGTATAAAGTTCTCAGCCAATCTATAAATTCTCCCGGAATACCGTACTTTGACAAAGTGGCCCATAGATAATCATGATCAACCCTGTCAAAGGCTTTAGCCTGGTCCAGACCTACAACATATCTCCCGCAACTCAGAGCTTTACATCTCTCAAACATCTCTCTTATAGAGATGACTGCTCCAGAGATGTTCCGCCCTCTTACCGTGCCGTACTGAGAGCATGATAACAGTGCCGGGGACAAACAGACTAATCTAGAGAATAGAATTTTTGCCAGAATTTTCCTATCAACATTCAAGAGGGCGATCGGCCTCCAGTTCTTGATGTCACTAGGCTCCTTACCTTTGGACAGCAGAATAAGGGAGGACACTCTCATGGATGGAGGCATCAGGTGATTCTCTAGACAATTGGTAAACACATCCACAAGGATTGGAGCCAAGAGGTCTCTGAACTTCTTATAGAATTCAGCTGCAATACCATCAGGACCTGGTGCCTTCTTCAGACGTAACTTATCAATGGCCTCTTTAACCTCCGCCTCTGTTATTTCTGCTGTCAAAGGAGAAAAGTCCAAATCACTAGTGTCAGGGCCTGGAGTTGCCTCTAAGAATTGAGCCATTTTCTCTTTATCCAAAACCTTCTTCTGAAATAACTCAGCATAGTAGGATCTCACCACCTCCAGGATACCCTCCCGAGATTCCTGCAAAACTCCCTGGGAGTCAGTGAGACCTGTGATCAATTTCTTGGTCACACGTTCCCGGCAATTTTCATACGGATCAGGAATGCCCAGTTTTCCGTAGTCCCGCTCGAGTCCTTCTTACTTTAATGCTGTTGACGTTGCTGGAAGCAACTTTTAGAGAGAACCCAGCCATTATAACCAAAAAAAGCAAAGCAGCGACCCCCATCATCATGTGTCAGAGTCATCCTCCCCCTGTCTTCCACCTGTCTCCATGTCTGACTCCTCCGCGGTATCTACAGGAGGGGGCTTCTTCTTAGTTGGAGGATCCCCTGTATCCGTTTCACACTCATTTTGAATGCGCTGTAACTCTCTCTCATAATCCCCATCTGACTCTGACAGAGCATCATATCTGTTAGATAGGACCATGACCCCGGCATCACCACTGGACTTTCTCCTGGTTTTTGGGCCTAAATTACAATCTTCCTCAGGTTTACGAGAGGATTTATCTTTTTTTTTCCTCTTGTTCTTCTTTGACTCCTCAAATTCAGATGATGTTACAGAGGTGGCTGCCTGAGGCTGGCCCTGAGTGACTATCTCCATACTCCCCTGATTGCTGTCTGACTGCTGGGGTTCTGGTACTGTCTCACCTGACCCCTGCTATACCTCACGCCTGGTCAGAATTTGCCCCGACACCAAGGCCTCCTCCTCTAAGGCGTCTGCCTCCTGCACCATTTCATCATCTGAAAAGTCCCCGACGATGTTATGCCAGGCCTCCAGGCAATCCTTGTGTGGGTGCCCAATCTCTCCGCAGAGGTTACATCTGACTGTCTCACAGGTGGCACTGAGATGGCCGACCTCCCCGCACAGGTTACATTTTGCCACTGTGCATATTTTGGCCACGTGACCGATCTTATCACACCTAAAGCACTTTCGTGGTTGTCCGGGATAGAAGCAGACGCCCTTTTCTCTACCTATATAGAAGGAGTTGGGGAGGTGCAGGGTGATATTGTTATATTGGTGCAGTTTTACCAGCACCTTCCACCCTCCAGTCCAGATACCATCACTATCTCTATTCTTAGTGAGGTCTGACACCAGATCACAATGGCGCCTGAGCCACACTAGAATGTCCTGGGGAGGAACCGACTCGTTCCAGAATATTATATTAACTACCACAGTATCTGGCATGGGGACAAAAATAAACTTATTCCATCCATCGGTGTCCCTAAGCCGGGGGAATTTATCCCAGAACCTGTCCAGACTAGACATGAGCTTAAAGCTGACATCATAGCCCTGTCTGTCTGGCAGGTTGATGACCGCCAGGATATCATCAGGCGTGAACCCCATCTGGTGGCACAGGAGATCCCGAACCACAAACCTCCTATCTGGGAGATCATCCTTGGTGCCTCGGGTCTTAAAGCGCACCACGTTCCTCCTCTTAAACGCCTGCCTGGAGTAGTGCGCGCTGGAGGTGAAGGAGGGAGCGCCGCGGCTCCAGGCGTTTTTAGGAGGTTCCTGACGGGGCTCACTATGGGAATTGGGGGGAGGGTCTGATCTAAAGGGACCTGACTCTACTAAGGGGCTCGATGTTAAAGGGGGGAAGTCACACAAATTATCTTGTATACCCCCTGCCCCCCATCCACCTCTATGTTATCCTCCGGTGGCTGAGCATCCCAGATAGACCAGATAGAGGGTCCCCTCCATCCCCCGACTTCTCAGGTATAGCAACAGTGTCCCCAGTCCCAAGCACAACAGATTTTTCCTGGGTCATCGCATTACCCTGACCCATAGATGCAAGTTCACCATCCTGCTGCTGCACAGACACTGCTGGGACTTGTGGTACTACAGGTCCATGCACCTGCTCTGGGACTGCTGCAGAGGTCTGCGGCTGATCTTGTCTCTGTCCTTTCTGGAACGAGAAGCTCGCAGGCCTGAGAACCTGTGTAACACGTGGGGGGACATCTGGGGGAACGGAACCAGCTTGTGCTGTAGGGGCCCGTGGCCCAGAGTCACAGATCTGCCTCTGCTGGGAGAAGCTCTCCTGGTTTCTTTAAGACTCGGCCAGGGGTCCCATCCTCTCCAGGACACAGTCCATATCCCTGACCACCTGTGCCAGCTCTATGCTTAGTCCCTGCAGCTTGGAGTTATACAAGGTGCTGCTTTCAGGGTGCGCAGTTCTAAGAGGGAACATACAGTCAATTTGCATCTGCAGCATTTTCTTATGCTTAGTCAGCTCCCCCATCCTCCTTACCAGGGTCGGTATCTCCTCTGCCAACTGCAGCTCCGGTGCCCGTGCGGTCTCCTTCTCCTGCTGTGCTGGTCGGGGTGCAGCTCCAGATGGTTTGGGTGCACCCGTCTCCTTCCCAGGCTTGTGGCTTGCACTGGCAGGGGCCTGTTCACACTTAGCAGTGCTCATGGTAACAGTCTGTGGCTTTACTGCTGACCTGGTGCGGCCTGGAGCGGCCATGCTGGACACCACATCCCTCTGCTGCAGGTTCTCTCGCAGGGTCTGTCTCTCCAATGATGTTCTCCTCTGTCTGGGTGCAGGAGTGGGGGGCTGTGCACCTGCTGCTTGTCTCTCACTCTGCTGCTTCACCTGTGCTCCTCCACGCTGGCTGGTCATGAGACTTGCTGCATTCACTGCAGTATTCATGTTCAAATCTTTCTCTTTCTTCAATACAGCGACATCGTGTCCACAATCTTCACTCTTCATAACTTTGGGATTTGCATCCCTAACAGAAAGTTTTTGGGAGTTCACTCCCGGTGTAGGCCTGGAGGCCTGGGCCTTGCTTGGGGAATCTCCCCACCCAGGGTGGCCCCGCCCTGGGCTAGCTCCAGACATGAGGAGGGTCAAGAGCTCACACCACACACAACCTCACCTCTAGGAGGCAGTATTATAGTAGTTATATTCTTGTACATAGGGGGCAGTATTATAGTAGATATATTCTTGTACATAGGGGGCAGTATTATAGTAGATATATTCTTGTACATAGGGGGAAGTATTATAGTAGTTATATTCTTGTACATAGGGGGCAATTTTTATTAGTATAAAACAAACAAAAATACAGAAATACTTTTCCATCAAATAAATCAATAGTAGTTATATTCCTGTACATAGGAGCAGTATTATAGTAGTTATATACTTGCACATAGGGGGCAGTGTTGTAGTAGTTATATTCCTGTACGTAGGGGGCAGTATTATAGTAGCTGTATTCTTGTTGTACATAGGGGGCAGTATTATAGTAGCTGTATTCTTGTTGTACATAGGGGGCAGTATTATAGTAGTTATATTCCTGTACATAGGGGGCAGTATTATAGTAGTTATATTCTTTTACATAGGGGGCAGTATTATAGTAGTTATATTCTTGTACATTGGGGGCAGTATTATAGTAGTTATATTCTTGTACATAGGGGCAGCATTATAGGAGTTATATTCTTGAACATAGGGGGCAGTATTATAGGAGTTATGTTCCTGTACTTATGGGGCAGTATTATAGTAGTTATATTCTTGTACATAGGGGGCAGTAGTATAGTAGTTATTTTCCTGTACATAGGGGGCAGTATTATAGTAGTTATATTCTTGAACATAGGGGGCAGTATTATAGTAGTTATATTCCTGTACATAGGGGGTAGTATTATAGTAGTTATATTCCTGTACATAGGGGGCAGTATTATAGTAGGTATATTCTTGTAGATAGGGGGACAGTATTACAATATATTTTACTTAGGGGCAGTAGTATTATAGTAGTTACATTTTTGTTTATTGGAGAAGGTATTGTTGTATGTTTTTAGTGCTCTTAAAATAGAAGTGTTATTCCTTTACAAGGAGGCAGTGTGAGTCTCTTTCTCTGCGGTGTACATGCAGAGTTGATTTAGAGCAGGGGTCAGGAACCTTTTTGGCTGAGAGAGCCATGAACGCCACACATTTTAAAATGTTATTCCGTAAGAGCCGTACAATATGCACATGCTCCCAAGTAGATAGGTAATCCCAGTGTCACAGGTGCCCCTGCAATCTACATTTCGGATCGTGGCACACCTTTGCCCCTGTCTGTGGTGGTGCCCCTTTCCAAGATCACTCGCCTCTCCACGTTCCTGCTCCAGGCCCGGCTGGCCAACGCGTGCGCGCCAGCACTCGCTGATTTTAAGGCCCAGTGCGACGCTGATTGGTGCTACCCAGTTCCCGGGTTCCTGTAAAGATCGGCGGATCCCAGCATTCCCACGCCGGGTCTTAGTGTTTCATGCCTTTGAGGAAGCTTTCCACAGTGTTTCCTTTCCAAGTGTTGATCTCCTGTTGTGAAGCCGGACCTGTTCCTGATTCTGCTCCTTCGCTGCCAGCCCTGACCTCTTGCTCCGTACCCGACCTTGCATCATTCCCGTCTGCCTGTTCCTGACCACGAGATTGCCTAATGATACTGTACCTTGACCTTGGCTGCCACTGTGGAATGACCTGGTGGTACCACGCTGCAGCAAGACCATCATGCTTTGCGTTGGGCTCTGGTGAAGACCGGGTGCCACTTAGATTCTGGTCCCAGGTGTCTGCTTACATCATCGTCCGCGGCGGTCCAGGGGTTTCACTACTCCAAATCCCGACACCCACCACATGCCTCCCTGCAGCCAGCTCCTCATCGCTTCCACGCTTTTCTCTTTGACCCAGGCTAAGACAATGGTGGCGATGGCACCTGGGTCATACAAAGAACGTAGGCAGATATAACATCGCTGCCTGTGTCCAGTGATCAGTCTAAGAGACACACAGCAGCCATCACTATTTATTAAAGATCTGCCTGAGAGCCAGATGCAGCCAACAGAAGAGTCATATCTGGCTCCAGATCCATAGGTTCCCTACCCCTGATTTAGACCATCTATTAACAGTTTGTATAGAGTTTAGTAACTCCACCCACATCACAAGGTCACACCTACTTGTTTTGACCCCGCCCACAGAAAGGGGCCACTTTTACAGTTTTTTCCAGGGCCACTTTGAATTCCCAGTCCGCCCCTGGACACATGGATTACTACAACACAAGAGGTCTAAAGTCTGTAAAAGAGAATCTCCTTGTAATGTAGTGGCAATTACAGGCGACAAATAACTACTTACTGTTGAGGACTCATTGTTATGCATAGGTGCCCGGTCTGTCCATGGAAAACCTGCTTCAGAGCATTATAAGATCACCTAGCAGGCCACCTCTGAGACTGAAATGATGGGACCATTGAGTACAACCAGCTAGTGCAGGCACAAGTAATGTCACAGGTTGCACCTACACTAGAAAGCTTCAACATTAGCACATAAAGCCCTGCCCATCTGCGCAAGATGCCACCTTTATGTCTGACAAAGGGAAATAAGGCAAATAGGTGTACCTAAACAAATTCTTGATTTAAAAAGTTATCCAATTATCTATACAATTACTAAAAATGAATCCTGGTAACACCATCTATTCAGAAAAATAGATTTTCTATGGTTACAAACAGAAACTTAATAAGGTTTAAAGATTTAATATAGTAAAGTACAGAATTCTTTTGGGCCACCTTCCAGATGTTATTTGGAGTCTCAAGATGACTGACAATGGGCATCAGCAAAGCTCCATAATATTTAGATGGTAAGTCTTATACCCACACCTCAGCTTGTGGCAACACCGAGAATTGGACGTTCACATGCTAATGAAATACACCGCCCACCTCCATTGAGTTGTTAAGAAAACTCAAGCAACTCAAGCATCTTCAATTTACTGGGTTCCTTATGCTCTATCACCGCATACCAAACATGAGGTGGCTCAGATCAGCGGTGTTATGTCATCTTACCCTATTCTCAAGAAGGTAGAGTTCTGAAACTTACGAGCTGATGGTTTTGACCCAGAATTGTTTAGCAAATAGAATTGTTGGAAGGCAAAGCAGAAGTCAAATCCTGGAGAACTAGAGCACTAGAGATCACAGGACATTGAATAGCCAGCAAGGTCTGATGGCAGTAGGCACATACACTCACCGGCCACTTTATTAGGTACACCTGTCCAACTGCTCGTTAACACTTAATTTCTAATCAGCAAATCACATGGCGGCAACTCAGTGCATTTAGGCATGTAGACATGGTCAAGACAATCTCCTGAAGTTCAAACCGAGCATCAGTATGGGGAAGAAAGGTGATTTGAGTGCCTTTGAACGTGGCATGGTTGTTGGTGCCAGAAGGGCTGGTCTGAGTATTTCAGAAACTGCTGATCTACTGGGATTTTCACGCATAACCATCTCTAGGGTTTACAGAGAATGGTCCGAAAAAGAAAAAAACATCCAGTGAGCGGCAGTTCTGGGGGCGGAAATGCCTTGTTGATGCCAGAGGTTAGAGGAGAATGGGCAGACTGGTACGAGCTGATAGAAAGGCAACAGTGACTCAAATCACCACCCGTTACAACCAAGGTAGGCAGAAGAGCATCTCTGAATGCAGCTGATAAGTCGAACTTTGAGGCAGATGGGCTACAGCAGCAGAAGACCACACCGAGTGCCACTCCTTTCAGCTAAGAACAGGAAACTGAGGCTACAATTTGCACAAGCTCATCGAAATTGGACAGTAGAAGATTGGAAAAACGTTGCCTGGTCTGATGAGTCTCGATTTCTGCTGCGACAATCAGATGGTAGGGTCAGAATTTGGCGTCAACAACATGAAAGCATGGATCCATCCTGCCTTGTATCAACGGTTCAGGCTGGTGGTGGTGGTGTCATGGTGTGGGGAATATTTTCTTGGCACTCTTTGGGCCCCTTGGTACCAATTGAGCATCGCTGCAACGCCACAGCCTACCTGAGTATTGTTGCTGACCATGTCCATCCCTTTATGACCACAATGTACCCAACATCTGATGGCTACTTTCAGCAGGATAATGCGCCATGTCATAAAGCTGGAATCATCTCAGACTGGTTTCTTGAACATGACAATGAGTTCACTGTACTCAAATGGCCTCCACAGTCACCAGATCTGAATCCAATAGAGCATCTTTGGGATGTGGTGGACCGGGAGATTCGCATGATGGATGTGTGATGCCATCATGTCAATATGGACCAAAATCTCTGAGGAATGCTTCCAGCACCTTGTTGAATCTATGCCACAAAGAATTGAGGCAGTTCTGAAGGCAAAAGGGGGTCCAACCCGTTACTAGCATGGTGTACCTAATAAAGTGGCCGGTGAGTGTATAAGGTAGTTGCTGGACACACCTCCAGCAGCACACTGAAGGAACAGATCATCAGGCTATTAACTGCAAAGAACAGGGTGGGGCTCAATCAGTCCAAACACAGAACCCAAAGCTACAGTTCACGCACAAGAAACGCAAACAAATTAACGCCACCTAGTCTGCCAACTGCGAATAGTGGGACATTTTGGCACGGACGTCACAGTAGCTGAAGTAAAATTTTTCAACTCTTCCCTCATAACTACAAATTATGTACAAGTAAATAGATATGATTTCCCATTGTCTACTAAGGTTACCTTTTGGAGAGAAAAAAACCACACAAACTCTCCCCCTTTGACCCTATGGGGTCTTTAGAGGTGTTAATCGATGTATTACCCTTATTTTGTTTTTTTTTTTCATTTGGCCTGTGTGTCGCATCTCCCTTGCTATGTAGGTTTCCTGGACAAGTTGAAATGAGACATCTTGGGGGATACTTATCAGGGCCTCTGTGCCAGGTCAGTTGTGTAGAAGTCCTGAAATAATATCCAATGCTAGCTTATTGCTAAATGTAAGTCACATTTGCAAATGAGGCTTTTTGTAATAGAAAGGGCGAGTGAACAAGAGTATAAAAAAACTGATTAGGAATGTAAATGAAACTACCAAGTCCAAAAATATTTGAGAAAACCAGTTATGGCTATATTTCATGCTTTTACCACACCAACCTAGTTAGACAAGAAGCCGCTGCTTGAGGACACTTTGTTACAACAATAGATATCTAGAGAGTATAGATGTCAGGGCTCTATACTCCTCAATGCCCCATTATAAAGAATTAGAGTAAGTTGAATTGTTCCTCTCAATCTGTGTCACCCAGTATGAGACCCAGAATAAATTTACTATTGATTTGCTACATTTCTCTCTTACTTGATTTTTTCATAATGATTGGTAAGGTCTACCAACACTTTAGGAGTACTGTCATGGGGAGTTCATATGCCCCAAGATAACTAAATTTTCTTTTGGCTGGTAGATGTATAATATTTGTTGTTTTGTTATTATGACAATATTTTTATTATGTGGATAAGGATGTATATAGACAGCCTTAATACTAACAGTATATGCCATTATTTTACATAATAAATCATTGTTCTCCCCTTCCAAGATATGCTGGTAAGGAAAACCACTACTGCACCATTTAAAACTGCTACCTATAAAAATCCAAGAGCCACAACCAGCTGAGGTGAGAGAGACAAAATCCATTCCCCAATGTAAAAGAAAACAATAGGCCACATTACTAAGATCTTTGTCCCAGTTTTCTGTTGGACCTTGCATGTTCTTTTCAACTGCTTGGGCATGTATTTAATCCCTTCACGCTCTGCTAAGGATATATCCGCCGCAGAACTATGAAGGGTGTATGAAGAGGGCTCACAGGCTGAGCCATCTTCATACAGAGATGGGCTTTGCTGAACATTGCAGGTGTTAAGCTCTTGTCCTGCATGGGCGCCATCATCTTTATTGAGATCATCACTCCCCCAAACATCATGGGGATGGGCAGCAATTGGTTGCCATAACAGCCTCAGGTCTTCGTAAGACCCAAAGCTGCATGGTTTCTGGAGATTCGTTACAATAAGCCAGTGGCTCATTGTAATGAATCCTATGCAAAAATGACATATACTCCAATACAGTAGTATTGCAGTATATGGTAAGAACGTTCAGACCATCTAGGGGTAAAGTACCTTTGATGGTCTAAGAAATAGTGAAAAATTTTTTTTTTAAAAAGTGTAAAAAATTAATAAAATATAAAAGATTCAAATCACCCCTCTTTACCTAAAACTGATATAAAACGTTATAAACAGTAAAAATCACAAACACATTAGGTATCGCCACATCCCAAAATGCCTTATCTATCAAAATATAAAAATGTTTATTGCCGGCGGTGTCCGAAACACGACTTTTACACCATTTTACATAACATACAAAATGTAATAAAAAGTGATCAAAATTTTGCACATTCATCAAAATGGTAGCAATGAAAACATCAGCTCAATTTGCAAAAAAATGACGCATCACGCACAATAAAACCTATATAAATTTAGCATCACTGTAATCGTACAGAACTAAAGAATAAAGCAGAGCTGTTATTTGGAGCGCATAGTGAAAGTGGTAAAAACTGAGCCCACAAGCACATGGAGTTTTTAAAAAATGTTTCCACATTTGGAATTTTTTTACTGCTTCCGTGTACATGGCATGGAATAATAATTAACATCAAGGAAAAGTCAAATTTGTTACGCACAAAATAAGCCCTGACACAGCTCCGTACACAGAAAAATTAAAAAATTATGGATTTTTGAATGTGGAGAGCCAAAACTGAGCGGAAAAACTGTCCGTCCTTAAGGGGTTAAGAATTGTCCTCTCCACAATTGTGTCGCATATGACTGTTTTGAGGCACGGCTGCACAAGTCTTCATGCAACACAAATTTTTGCACTGAAATGGGAGTTCCAGTGCTGAGTTGGACATTTATCAGGCAAAGTCAGACAGAAATGTGTCGCACACCATGGGACATATTTACTTATCAGTCCACGTCGCAATGTCTGACTATAATGGATTGTGCCGCGATTCACTATGAGCGTGCGCCCGATATCCTGTATGTGTCGCTCCCTGAACAGGTCCGCCGGAGTTCACCTTCTTCTTCCCGGTGTATGTAAGTGCATTGTTTGCAACACAATTTGAATATTAAATCAATATTATTAGCTCAGTCCAAATCAGTCGGATCCTCCGATAACCCTCCCCCTGATTTCTGTTGCCGGCGCAATTGTGCCAAAATCCGATCGTGTGCGACACAATCCCCTTCTAAATACCTGTCCAGCCATGCAATCCACGAAAATTTCTAAAATCCGACGAAAGTGCATTCCGCGGGATCCTTAGTAAATAAGCCCCAATGTTGCACAGATTAAGTTTATGGTTCAGACAGAGCCCTTTGTACTTGTTTCCAGAAACAGGGATACCCTGACAAAATCCAGAGATTATCTTTTCAAAACTGATCCAGATGTAATTAAACTAACGGCGATAAGAGACAATGGATGCGAAACATGATTAGGATGATGCCTAAATTGGATAATGGAGGAGAAAGAGTTAAAGCAATCATGCAACCTTACTGCAACCAGAATAGTTTTACTCTCACTTTTGATAAATCTCCCTCGATGTTTATGTTTCAGAACATTTTCAGCTAGAATATTTTTTGACACTTACAATGTACTGAGGACATTTTCAATTTTTTTATGAGACAATATTTAAATAAACATAGAAGAATCTGTAATTAACCTTAGAATAGTAAAACTAATCTCCTCAGTGGTCTTCTGCTGTATCTATAGCTGGGAAATCTAAAACTCATTACAGAGTGTTTTACCCATCAGTATCTTAGACAAGCAATTTCTTTTACACTTTAGCTATCATTAGTTTCCAGAAATCTCTGCTTGGGACTATTAACTGTGGACTGCTAGGTCACAGAGAGAAGCATAATGACAATGTAGCAAGTTGGGTAAAGATGTGTTCATTTGCTAGGTAATGGAATTGTAATTGCTGTAAAAATGGTGTTTATATTCTCACAATTAGATAAAATTTTGGGAATGAATAATTGTCAGCCACAAAAAATAACTTAGAATTTGTACTTTGAAGTGCTTGAAGGATCCAGTATGAATTTCTTGTTGGATAGACCGTTTCAGAGAAGGTTCACTGCATTGTGCAGTACTACAATTGGATTGGATACTTAAAAAGATTGGTGTATAACCATACCCATACAAAAAGTCAAACTTTCAATTTTATTAGATATTCCTTAAAGAGGACCTGTCACATAAAATTTCGGCACTAGGAGCTGCTTACTTAAGTAAGCAGCTCCTAGTGCTTGAACAGACGCCGCAGTGTTAGAGTAATAGCGTTACCGGAAACCAATGTAATCATTGGACCGCTCGCAAAGCGGTCCGATGTATTCATGAGGGGGCGGGGTTGGGGCGTGGTTAGGGGCGGTGACTGCCGCAGTGTTAGATAGCGTTACCGGAGGTTTCCGGTAACGCTATCACTCTAACACTGCGGCGTTTGTTCAAGCACAAGGAGCTGCTTACTTTAGTAAGTGACAGGTCCTCTTTAAAAACATTTTAAAACACAACAAGTATGTATGCTTTCTCAGTGTAGTAAGGTAATAACAATACAGGTATAATGGACAGTTGTGTTATATGGGTGTTATAAAAAATTATATCATCAAAGTTCTTTTAGAGGGTGGGAGAAAGCTGCCCCATGCATATCACAACGTTGCAGTCACTTCCTCAGGGATAATGTGCATATCTGATGCTAGTGCATAAATAGGTAAGTATCACCTTTAGTTCCTTAGTTAATTAGTAGTGTTACCTCCTGCAAGTGATCTGGCATCCAGAATACCCCTACAGTCTGGTTGTGGCAGGTGAACTTGGCTGAAAGAAATAGGAAAACTGCTTTGCAACTTTTGCACAAAAATTTGTGACCTTTAAAAAATAAATTGCAGATAACACAGCAGGCAAACATTTTTGCCTTACAAGGACAAACTATAATTAAGACAAGGAATACGCAGCTAAAACAGAAACTAGACTGAAAAACTATGTTTTTACAGCTTTCACTGCTCCAGCTGATACATCCTCTTTATTCTGTGGATCAGTATGAATCCTGCAATAGCAAATTTATATAGTTTTCTTATGCTGTAAGAAAAATATAAAAATTTGGCATAAAAAAGTCTTGCTTCCTCATATTGTGTAAACTGTAACTTTTCCTGTAGTGTATCGTTTCCATTTAACATACCTTATATACTCGAGTATAAGCCTAGTTTTTCAGCACAAAAAGATGTGCTGAAAAACCCAAACTCGGCTTATACTCGAGTCAAAAAAATAAATATATCTAAACTCACCTTTCTGGCGACCCCTGTATATCTTCTGTGCGATCTGTCCGGCAGCGGCGGCAGGCTATATACACTGGGGCAGGGTCTGTCAGGCTATATGCACTGGGGCAGGGTCTGGCAGGCTATATACACTGGGGCAGGGTCTGGCAGGCTATATACACTGTGGCAGGGTCTGGCAGGCTATATACACTGGGGCAGGGGCTGGCAGGCTATATACACTGGGGCAGGGGCTGGCAGGCTATATACACTGGGGCAGGGGCTGGCAGGCTATATACACTGGGGCAGGGGCTGGCTGGCTATATACTGGGGAGGCTGTGACCAATGCATTTCCCACCCTCGGCTTATACTCGAGTCAATAGGTTTTCCCAGTATTTTGTCGTAACATTAGGAGACTCTGCTTATACACGGGTCGGCTTATACTCGAGTATATACGGTATTTGTAAAAGAGCAAAAAGAGTTTTTGTTGTACCTTTGTGGGAATTTTTATGGTCTAACTGCTATATTCTACAATTTTTTCCACCCAAAAATTCAGATGAGGTTTCAAGATAGATAGATTGGGACACAGAAAGACAGACATATAGATAGATAAAGCTAAAATCATCCTATATGGGGAGATTTCTATTATATTGGATAATATATTTTAACCATTGATTCCATTAGTGACCACAAAGACCTTTAAAGTAATTTAAAGATCCTGCTAGACCATGCAGTGCACCCATGCCCCATCACAACTGTCAAAAGGTCTATGAATCTGACTAAAAGCTATACATAGGATATAGAAATCAATTCACTTATATCATAATTAAATATTTTGGATTGCTGGCTGCTGTTATGTAACAATGATAAAGGATCATCACTGCAAAATATTCTTTACTGATCAGATGGGGATCAAATGTTTTTCACTTGTGAGTCTTGTAAACAAAGAATGGGGTGGTTTATGGGGAAAGTTCAGTGGTCTGAAGGTGACCTTGGGGTGTGTGGTCTCCACCTGGCTAATTTCTAAGTATAAGTGTATTAGATGTGACCCCTGGAGCACCTCACACAAATCCTCTGACTTTAACACTTCCAAGGTGTTAGCTTTTATCAGCATCCTCAGCTTTTATTTTTAATTAATAATTCAATGTTTCTCTCTAGCTGTCACTCAATATTTATCACTTTGTGAGATGGTTGATTCAATTACTATCACCTTAAAATCTGCAAGAACCAACAATCGCTGAATTGTATCTGATTAAAATATCTACAGGAAATGCTATCCAGAAAATTGTTACAATTTTTTTTAAAGTGACGGTATTTTTACATATAAATCAAGAAACTTTTATTCACTTCAGAATGCCAGACATAGTTCTTTACATTTTGTATTGGCAGGGAACGTTAGTGGTGTTCTCTTTAGCTCAGTCCACCAAATGAGTAGGACTGAGCTACATTGCAAGGGACATATGCTAGCAGCCAATTGATCATTGGAGGTACCAAATGTAGGCAGTACCATTGATATAAGATAAATATAAAAGTCCTGAACATTCTTAAAAAAATAAGATTACCTCTGTGGCGCATAGTTAATTTATTTTAGTATAAACAGACTGTAATGACTCCCCACCTCCAACTCCTCCTCCCAGTGTGTCAATATAGCAAAATTCCCCCCTTAATGGTACCTGCTGTTTAATGCTGTTTAACTTTATGTAATGGCATTATATCATGACCCTCACATTGTGTAACACCCCTTTCCTGTGGTCACAACACAGTAAAATGGTCCCCACATAGCTCCCACATATAAAGCTGCCCACATATATAATTTGCCTAATGTGCCCTATCAACTAATAAACCCTCCCTTTAGAAGCCCCCATTTATAATTGTTCCTATTTTATTTCTCACTTGTTATGAAGCTCTAATGTGCCCCACCAACTAATAATGGCTATTTTGTTAGGTTCCCAAGAATTTACTTTTTTCTATATTCTCCTTTTTATAATTCTTTTCTTCTTTATGTAGCCCCCTTACCTATAATGTCTAATTTATTTGTTGATGACCCCCTCCTCCTCTTTTCAAGCTGTGATAAAGTCATTACATCTTGCCTGTTGGCCTCAAGAGCACACACAGCAGCAGCAGAGCCAAAAAGGTGGAGTGGTGAGCCTGGCACATACCTTCTGCCAGGTGGGACAGAACTCCTGAATGGCATGGATGTATGGTGACTCGACCTGTACACTCTTTCCGCCCCACTTGTTCCTTCCAAGGCCCATTTCTGCACTACACAAGTTCTTTCTAGAGACCTGTATAGGTTAAAAAGGTTGTTTTTAACTTGTATATTTCCCTTAATATTATAAAGTATTACACATATGATTATCTATTTCATTTATCTAAAGGCTTACGAGATGTCACGTCTACTTATCCATCCAGGTCCATCCAGCACAGACAAAGACCATAAAGT
Organism: Engystomops pustulosus; assembly: GCA_019512145.1. Classification (NCBI taxonomy): domain Eukaryota; kingdom Metazoa; phylum Chordata; class Amphibia; order Anura; family Leptodactylidae; genus Engystomops; species Engystomops pustulosus. Next base: position 3,462 of record WNYA01004123.1, on the reverse strand, counting down.
ACACTTTTCTGTTATTCATAGCTTGTCAAATTATAGCTGGCTTATTAAAGGGGTTTTTCTGACTATTTCAAAAACTCTGCTGATGGGCTGGGTAGGGCTGATAAAAACAATAAACCTTTACTTGCCTCTTCCGGCATTCCTGGTGTCCCGCTCCATGGTCCACCCGACCCATGCCCATGTTTGCTTACAGGGGCACAGCATCTTGGCTCGGACAGTAGCCTGGCAGGCCTACACATCTCCACAGCATGTCGCAGTGCTGTATCAGGCACTGGGACAGGAGAAAGTTGAATGTGCCGAACCGCCAGAAGCTGTCACACCTGTAAACCAACTTTTTTTTGTTTTTATCTGCTCTACCCAACCCACCAGCAAAGTTTTTGAAAAAAAAAAACCCTTAACATTTTCAACTCAGGAAACTTCTTTAAATCAGAATTGATATTAATCTTATTATAAGAATGTGCTCTGTGGTAGGTATAAATTTTAAAATATAAGTTGTGTGCCTTGTTCTGCGGGTTGAGATGGTATGATTTTAGTTTATATGATACAATAATATCCGAATACAAAGATTCTTACCGACCTAGCCTTAAGCCAGATACCGTATTTGATGATATTTATAGCTTCCCTGTCTGTTCTTTCCAATTCACAGCATGTGTGCTTAAAGACCTGTTATGTATCTGTGATAGACAAGATTCCAGCATGTCAGTACTTTATAACAATGAGGATACTGGATAGCGTTCAAGAAAAGATAAGTGATTATATGTTAAGGGAAATGTTTGGAATTGATTGTCAATCCGAGTGAAAAAGAGAAATAAAATGTATAATGAGCCATTTCTTTTGTTCATTTTTACCGAATGTAGGAAAGTGCAAGCAACTGTACCTAGAAGAGGCACTTCTCAGTTCTAACACTGGAAAAGCCCTACTTTGTTCTCTTATTAAAGTGCTGTATTTATGAACAGATCCAGTATATTGTATTAAGGCAATGCATTGTACAGGCTTTGATCTGCTTTTCAAAAGATAAATGTTACCTAAAGGTGTTAAAACACTGACATATGTAAAAGGTGAAATGACTAATGATATTAATGATTGACTAGCATGCTGCTAACCTATCATTATCTTTTGTGCTATAATGGATAGTTCTACAGAATAATCTGAAATACTTCAGCTGGGACTAGTGTAGTAATACAACTGCTTCTGCTTCGATTATAGTTACACATTGATGCATACTCCTCCCCATAAAAAGTATGTTCATTCAATGGTTAAATACTATAAGCTTCTAGTAATGGAAAACTCTTGTTACACTATCAAAAATCTAAATTTTTAATCCCGTTGTGCCTTTACTTCAGTTATTGTGCAGAATGTCGGAGATCCTAGATCCAACTATATAGGCTATTCAGAAAGATTTCGATATGATGGATAAAAGTGTCTGGTCTTAAAATGAAAAGATGGCATCTAATTTATTTTGCCCATGTGCATGCCTGAATTGATGAGGTGTTTTTGAGTTGTTTACAAAATGACACTTGCTTCTGAGCGAGTACCACCATTGTGCACCTATGAGTATGTTTAAATCCTGGAAAGAAAGGTGAAACGATCAAAGCCCTAAGAAAGCCAGAATCTCTGTCCTTACCTAATTGCCAGACACTGTGATAAAACGCAGTTGTTTCTGTGAACATACTCTGGGTATGTGCACAGAAGAGATGATCAACGATCAAACAGACCAACACAAGTGTAGTCACACAAATCGGGTTTAAACCAAGATGGTGGCAAGGTACAGAATCGTGAGGTAAAAAAATAGTCAAAGTACAATAGAGAAAGTAGTACTACAAGAAGCAAGATACCAGTATTACCAGCACTAACTGGAATCAGGAGTGTGTATATCACGAGCCCCACACATCCAAACTACTCTATGGAGTCCCAGAATTTAGCCCTTAGGCTTCACCCACTTCCACAAAATGGCGTTCTAATGCTAAATTTACTCTATTTGTTCTGCACCCAGCCAACCACTGCCACCACCCAAGACTTAATCAACCAAACAGACAATGCACACTGATGATTCACACAAAACATGCAATCACTACATATACTATGTTAAATAACCTGGTAACGTAATCCCTTTTGAAAACTGAGATTCTTTAAGGCTACAAGCAGAGGCTTATTAAAGTTAACACTTTAATATACATAAACAATACAATATACAGCATGGAAAGATTGGACCAATCTTCTAATGAAAAGAGTCCTCAGAACTGAATAAGGCCATGTGGCCATTTCACTAATTTAAAGCCAGTGGGTTTTTGACCCCCACCCCTGGCTGTGATGTCACTGTGAGAGGGAGTTTCTCATATCCCCCTCCCTTCAGAGAGTTACTGGCTGAGTCTGGGGTTGTATTAAAACCCTATAACTTTTGATTGGAAGATGGCACAATTGTGCCATTGCTTCCAATCACCAGGGTACCTTGCTACCTTTCAACCCATACTAAACTTGGGGTGTCTATGCCTATCATTAGGGATCTTCTGCGACTGGTTGGGTTCCCCTGCAGCTAGGCTTATGATACTCAGGGCATGAGGGTTTCTAGATCCTATAACTCTCCCCTGTGACTGGGGACCCATAATTATGAATTATGCCCCAGTTTTGGACAGCTATGAAATTTCTTCGTCTCTTATAGTTTTTTGCCCGGAAAAGCAACAAACAGGTCCACTATTCCATTGATCTCTTTGTCCCCAGAGATGAGCTAGTAGAGGTGTGAATTTTTGCACTTGGGGTAGAGAAGCTTCCTCCAAATCTTTGGTCATCAAGGAATCTCCAGGCCAGGAATCTTCCTACCAGTTGTAACAGTAATTAACATTTACTCCTCTAGTCAGTCATAAATTTAAGAAGACACAATGAAAAGAGAAAACACAAAAACAAATGTGTAGTTGGTGCAATTTTAAAAAGTACAGTGGGTGCAATACTATCACAGTGTATACATGGAGTTCTTGGCAGCTGTAAAACCAATGATTGAGCTGTCCATCTGAAATGTGAACTAGTCATGAAAAGTAGTACAGAGCTGTAGATCTGACAAATCCATAATCATAGTCCTGGACATGTAGGGTATTAAAAGGTTAAAAGTGGTATATAAAATATATTTTCCATATGGGGCATGTCTTTTGATTTCACCATCACCTGATAATTGCGATTCACATTTGGCTATTTACCTCCATATTATCATTGCAAATAATGGGGCACATTTACTTACCTGTCCACGTCTCAATCCCCGATCAGGAATGTCTGACGATCATGTATTGTGCCGCGATTCACTACGAGCGTGCGCCAGATATCCTGCATGTGTTGCTCCCCACTCAGGTCCGCCGGAGTTCACCTTCTTCTTCCCGGTGTATGTAAGTGCATGGCTTGTGACTAGAGATGAGCGAGCACTAAAATGCTTGGGTACTCGTTATTCGAGACGAACTTTTCCCGATGCTCGAGTGCTCG
>WNYA01004122.1:0-20418 GCA_019512145.1 Engystomops pustulosus | reverse complement strand
GTTTTTTTCTTGTAGGCCAGGAGGTTGTTGTTTAAAAATTCAAAACATCGATATACTACCTCTCTCCAGCACTCCGTCCAGGCTTGGCACCTCCTGTCTGTGTTGTTATTATAGAAGGCGATTGCACCCATTACAGCCACACTTAAAGTATGTAGACAGGTAAGACTGTCAATATCACTCATTGCAGGAGCTTCTCTATAAAACAGGAGATGCAGGAAGCAGTGACAGGGGCCGCGTCAATGGAATGGAGGAACCGAGAGAGAGAGGGAGAAGTAAAGCCACGATCCATGAGCCAACCCCTTATTTATTTGGGCAATGAATAGGGAGGACCCCTAATCTATCAAATGAGTGATAGTGAATACTTCATGTACCCCATGGTGGCGCTGCAGGGGGTTGTTAAGTTAAATGGTTATTGCCAGGTTCCTTACATATTACAGTCAATAACTGGGGATATCAGCAGCAGGACAACCCAGAAACCAGCTACATGGGGGAAACACAAAAGCAATCAAGAAGGGGGGGTAGTGTTATTCCATCTTCTAATTAAAGGGATGAGTAACACTCAATACCCATGGGGATGCACAGACCTGGCCCTGTTACCTGTGATTCCTGAAAATGAATGAAAAGAGTCCTATGTTATCAAATAATTATCAGGTTTATGGAAAATATATATAAAAACTGTGCTATGAAGAACCTTCAAGAACTAGATTCCCAAACACCATTAAAATCTGACTCCTGTCACTCCTAACTAGAATTTTTGATCTGACTTGTCTTCACTCATGAAGTGAATCGTTTATTTAATTACCGTACTTTTATTTTTACTTGTATATCAATTGTCAGAATTTCACTGTTGAATACAAGGGGGGGTATTCAGTGATGTGTCGCCAGCTCCGACATTGTGATAATGAATCTGTCGCAGTACAGACGGTCCCCGACTTAAGAAACACCCGACTTCAGACAACCCCTAGTACAAACGGACCTCTGGTAATTGGTAATTTCTGTACTTTATCCTTAGGCTACAATAAATAACCGTTATAAAGGGTGTTTGTCTGCAATAAGCTTTATTGTTAATCCTGGTCTTATTGACATCCAACCATTTTTTAAATCAATTGTCACAGAGACCAAATTTTTTTTATTGAAGCTACAATTATAAAATATACAGTTCGAACGACATACAATTCAACCAAGAAACAATATCTGGTACATAACCCGGGGACTGCCGTATAAGCCTGTGGATTGTCTACTTTAAGACCAGCTTTTAGCCACAAGTTGGCGCACCCGCCTTAATTTTTGGCGGAGCGGGATAATTTCAATATGGCCACACCCCCTTTCTTCCGGAACACACGGGCCCATTAGCAAAACCACACCCCTTGTCGGACGTGAGTCTGAAAACATGAAAAAAGTGTTGTCGGAAGTGTGGATGCTTTTTTAGGGGCGCAATGTATTCTTATAGTTATTGATCATGCGGTCTTTGTGTGTTCTCATATATTCCAGTAAATTCTTAACTCTTCAAGTTTATATTGATACTTAAAAACTACTTGCGGACTTCTGTAACGGTATTATATATTATATCTGTCCTACAATAGTAGGGACGACATCTATCAATGCAGAGATGGTAAGAGAAATCAAGTCACCACATTTGCCGTAGAAGTGTAAACTTCTGATGCTGACTGTAATCCCGATGTTGGGTACTGTTGCCCCTTGGCCATCTTACAAGGTATCCGCTCATCAGGCTAAATCCTTGTTGAATGAGTTGTTTAAACCGTCCTGTTCAGAGTGTTTGCACAGCAAACAGGAGGCTGAAACATCCCGTGGACCATTTCAGGAGACGGTTACAATGAGTTCAATCTGTGAGGATTCTCTTCTTGAAGCTAAATTTCGATGACGTTCAATGTTGGTCTACAGAAAGTAAACCACTTAACCCCATCAGTGGGAAGTCGAGTGAGGACCATCAGAGACGTAAGCAGGGATAAAGGAGGGAAGGGGGGGGGGGGGGGGGGGGGGGGGTGGGGGTTAATGTAATGGTACTTTAAAGGACCGGCGAGGCTCTGGCTATAGATGTAGTGTCTGTATGTGCACAGTTCATGTGAATGGCTCATGGTGCCTATATAAATGAATGAAAATGCAGGCGTCACATCAGTAGCGGCACGTCATTATGGGAATGGTGGAGGGAAAGCCCGATGTAGTATACAATAGTTGCCATACCTTGGGAAGTTCAAAGGGAACAGTTAGTGTACATTGCGTGACTACAAATATATGGTGGGCATATAGTAGGGAGTAATGCAAATACATTTATTCTAAGCCACAAAAAATTAAAAAAAACTGAAAGAGAAATGTAATATCTGGCCAATTTTACCATTCAGTAGAGGAGAAGGCAGCAGAATAGTTATATCGGCCTTGTTTATGGTCTGTAGGGATTGGGGAGGTGGTAAAACACTAAATGCAAATATTACTTCGGTTTACTAGTGATAAACTGGATTTAGTGTTTAATAGTGTGGGCTAGGGGTACGGTCATGTGGTAAAATGTAAGCCATTTATGGTAAGGAAATCACCATCAAAATCCATCATGATCGGAGGACCACTTACTTCATAGATCCAGACACTGTGATTGGGTAACTCTTATATTTGTTATCCATGGCTTCCTTCCTTCTAAATCAACTTTTAAAATTGTGGGTGTTACCAAAGCCCCTCGTGCTTCAGCTTCATGGCGTTACACGGTGCAGGAGGTTCCAACTCCCTCTCCTGCTGAGATTACAGCAGGGAAAATACTCATTGCCCCAAGTGCGCGGAAGCAGAGGGGAAGGGGACACAGTGTAACAGTCTGTAAAGCAGATCACAGAGGGGCTTGGGTAACCCTGAAGGCTCATTATCATAATTATAAAAGTTGATTTTAGAAGTAAGTATGCAGTGAGAAGTTCAGCACACTACTTATTTGTTCTGGTACAGATGATCTGTGGTGATAGCGGTAAGTGTACCCTCGCCAATGTTTTGTCTCCTGAAAAGTGTTTCCCAACTGCAATGTAACTAAAACTGCTCAGCCGCAAAGCAAAGTGTGTTAACTTTCCTCATAATATAATGGTTACACAAAATAGTACATTATTATTAATCTACGTATACGACACGTACCTTGTGGGTCCTCTTAGACTCCTAGGGCCATTTCATCCCCACCATATGCCACCCCCATGTAATGCTCTGGTTTTACATTGGATATTTGTTATTGGATATATCCAATAGATACATCAGACATATATAAAGATATAGGAGCAACTCTGGGTTTCACCATATATAGTCTGCTCACCCCCGGCCTCGGCCACTCTCCATTCCTGTCTTCTAGCACATTTTTTATTTTGTGGTAAAGAAATTAGAGTAGCTGGGAACTTCAATTATAATGTTTATGAAAGAAATCTACCATAAAAAATCCACCATGATAAACCAGGTCATATATCCAGGTGTCGTCACTGTAATTTCTTATATTTGTTATAAATGGCTGTTCTTTTTAAAATCAACTGGGGGGGTATAACCTCCTCTGTTTGCTGCAGCTTCACAGAGCTACACTGTCCCACCCTTCTCTCTTCTGCATTTATATCAGGAATTGTTCATTAAGGAAATTTACCACACAATTCATGCATGGTAAACCAGGTGGACACTTAATCATAGACCAGACTGGGGAGGAACTGCTCAGCTCATTGTAACAGCCTGTGAAGCTACATCAAGGAGGGGCTCTAGAAGCACCCACCAGAGACCTTAGGTACTAGTGTAATTAAAAGTTGATTTAAAAAGGAAGAGGGTCTCATGGATAACAAATATAAGGAGATTAACAAAGTCATGGTTCCTGGATCTAGGAGTAAGTGTATTGGTAATCATGATGGATTCTGATGGTAGATTTCTTTTACAAAATTAAAGTGTATACCGGCACCACTACTATCCGCAGGACAAACCATAAGTGTCAGATAGTTTAGGTATAACCATTCTGAGACCCTACTAAATCCAGCAGACTGGTGAACATAAGACTGTGCCTGGCAAGCACTCCATGGGGTGGCAAAATCGCACCAGTCCCTAATCCCGGTAGCTTAGCAGCACATTCATGCCTCCATAATTTATCAAGAAGTCTAAAGGGGATAATAGGGTTCCCCAGGTTCAGATCTGACATATCCCATGGTGTCTTGCGTTACTATTGGATGGTGCCATTCGGAAACCGGTACATCGTACAAGCATCTAGAATGGAAGAAGAGAAGGGACCATTGTTACCGTTGAAGCTGCTTCCTACGATCTATTAGACTGTACTAATGCATTACATGACTAAGACTAAGTTCACACTACAGTTTAAACTTAGTTCTTTCCTCCGTTAATAAAAGTAAAGAACAGAAGTTTACGTTTAGCAGAGGTTTGTACATATCATCAAAGATCCCATTGACACCATGGAAGATTTTATGTCATTCCATTATGGTACATGTCAGGGAAGTCCACCGTTTAGTTCATGCTTTTTGTTTTCAAGTGGCAGGAAAAGTATGCACTCCATCATTTTCTCTCAAAAAAACAAACATCAAAACGGGTTAACCTGCCTATAGACCATAAGGACGCCATTAAAATTACATTGATGTCAATGGGATTTTTTAATGCAGACATTTATCCTCTGTTAACCTCCATTCTTACTGTAGCTGTAACAAATGTGAGGAATGAGTCCGAATAGCGAGGTGCGATTTTGTTGGACGCGATCACCACGAACAAAATCTGTAGCGACACTTCATATATACATTTGAAGCCAGTTTGACCTTCTCTTGATTAGTGCAAGCGTCAGACAGAAACCACGGGCGCAAAACACTTATATAAAGTCGCCCACATTTACTTGTCTTGCTAATCTGCTAATAAGCGGGCTCTTGGAACACATCACGTTTTTTTTCCTTCAATATCTATCAAGAGATTTATGAGATTTCTAATTTTGCAAACCTCCGTTGAAAAAAAAAAAGGTCCATAGATGTGAAAGAAAGTGTGAAGGATAAATAACCTGGGACACAAAAAAAATGAAAACAATTCGTTGCAAACGACTGTTTTGTTGGGTGGAGTGATTGGCTTCAACATGCAGATTACGGTGAGGCCTAAAACTGTGCCTTTAGGGTCTGTTCTACAACGAACTTGGGGGGCAGTGATTAAACTAATATGGGAATCCCACAGTAAAGTAATTCTTATTGGTACATATTACTGGTGTATTTCTGTGACCTTAAAAACAAGATGTGACCGTTTTTTTTTATTTTGGACAAACCCTACATAAAATACACCTCTGGTCACAGAACCGATTGAGGTTTGCACACGAGCCAGGATTTATCTACAAATTAATATCTTTATCTTCTAGTTTAAAAAAAACACAGTCTTAATGCATAAAAAACTACAAATAGAAGTAGTACTAATCAATACAAAAAAACCCTCAGATGCAGAATACTATCTTCCATAACTTTCAACATGTTCACAATGTTACAAAAAAACCACGAGTAATGAACGCCTAAATACCCCACATGAACAATACAACGTGTACCCAATGTCATTATGACCCTGGTCCGGATTGTAGCTTATGACAGTTACTGATGTTCTTGTGGCGCTAGGCTAGAAATACCAGTCGTCGTATTGCAATTGTGGGTTTGCACCCAGGGAGAAGTAAGCATGAGGCACTATAGGAATGTTACACAACACTCTAACACACATACACAGTAGCAGAGTGAGATTGGTCATGAGACAACCCAAGTCTCTGAGATTGAAGAGAGACAATCATATGTACAGCACATATACATCTTATAAAGGTTACGAATACAGAAAAACCACATATACTATAACAGCAAGATAGATAATAAATGGAATCAAAGAAGAAAATCTCATTAAAATATACTAAAACCTAACTATCTGTATGAGAGTGGTGACACTTACATGGTCCAGCTCCTGGCTGCAGTTTTCACAGGTATGTGTTTATGCAGTTCTGCCCATAGGGTACATGAAATGCATGGAGTCAGTGCATGCTATAGACTCAGGTTCAACAGTGTGCCCAGCAGTCACCTCTGTTGTCCACAGAGCTGAGGCTGGTGAACTTTCTTAAGCCTGATGCTCCTCCCACTATGCCAGTGACAACTCCTCCCAGCACCAGGGAATACTGGTAGCTGCTGTGTTGGGCTGCCAAGTCTTTGACGGAAAGCAGGTTAGATAATGTCACAAGAACTGATATGGCTACAAGTAACAGGCGCTGGTCGTACTGAACCTGACATAACTTGATAGAGGGACAGACATGCTTCATTATCTGCGTAGTCTGTTAATAAATATTAATAAATATGAGGATATTAGTAAACATGATGACAGGGCAATACGATAGGAATTTATATTACTTTACGCCTTAAATTAGGGGCAAAATTGCTGCAGGTTATCGCATAAAAATTGCAGGTGGATTAATCACGAGTCAGAGCGTAATAAAAAAAAAAAAGTTAAAAACCTGGTCAGCCACAGAGAAAGAGAAATTGAGGCAAAAAAAAAATGTTCTGATGAAACAATTCAGTTGCCCCAGAGGTTAGGGGATGTATCAGCCTGTGAATGAGTGGCAGGCTTACTACAGTGAATTATAAACCCGATGCATACTAAAAACACGTTTTAAATCTGGTCAGGACACACGAAAAATTCTCACGTAACCATTCCTTAAAGGAAACCTGTTCATCGAGCGACGGGGAGGGAGATATGGGGGACATGGAGGTGTGTGTTCTTATTGAACTTATGACAATGGAGTAGTTGCTTACGAGGGCGGTGTTGGGGAATATACAACGGGCCACCTCCCAGGGGATAGGGACCCAGGTCGGCATACAGCGAGGTAAACTTTTATCTAACGTATCTTTTTTTTTTTTTGAGAACAGACATGTTTTACTATAAAAGCTCTGTCGGCAATGTTGTGACAATAGTATCTGAGACATTGGGGAGCCAGAAAAAAAAGACCCTTCTGATGACAGGTTCCCGTCTAATTTAACAGTAAATAAACTATAATACGAGAGCTTATGATGGCTTCCTCATAAAGTAGATATTCACTACTGCATTTAACTCCAACTTGGTCACTAACAAATACCACGGCACTTACAAAGTAGTGCCCCGCATCGCTAGTTTCACATTCTTTTCTAAATAATATAAACCCATTCAAACCTCAATCAAAGATGTGCACGATACAATAGAATAAAATAATAATATACACACCTGAGGAAATTAGATAGAAATGAAATAAAATCAATAAATGAGACTGTAGCCACTAAATTATAAGTACCTAAAGCTCTCCGTTAAAGGGAACCGTTCATCAGGTTTCACCAGTAAACTAATGGACAGGGTTTCCAAGAGCCACATAGCTCAAATCCGGCTAAAATCACTTTTTAAAGAATGTGGCACGGTTGCCAGGAAAACTCACCGAGTCACAAAGGGTGAGTTCTCTCTTCAGCCAATTCATGGTGTGTTTTCGTTGGATCCTGCGGAGGGTGTGGGACACCCAAAACAAGAATTGGGGCAGCAGTGCACCTCATTCAGATCATCTCTAGGTAAGTATAAAGTTCTATTTTTTTTATATGCCAATGGAGGGACTTGGGTAAAGGCGCATTGGGACACTAAACTACCAGTCATAGGGACCTGTGGGTGGTTTGTGGTCTAAAGCGTCCCATTATATTAGTGCCCCATCATTAAGTTATATGTTGTGCGTCATAATAAAATATAAGACTTCATGCGTTATATTGAGTATTTGTAGAAGTAATCCACCCCAATATTATAAAAAATATTTGCACCCATAATAAATAAGAAGAGTGAACAAATGTGCATAAAAATTGGGCCCAATGATCCTTTATGTCAGTTACATACACTTGGGCAACCACCCACAAGCTACGCTTAGCAGAAGCCAGGGACAGATGCAATATAGTCATGTCCCCAATAGTACTTTCAATAGCCTCCGCTGAGCGTCTACTGCACTCTCCCAGTACTAAGCAGATGGATGCAAAAAAAAGGATTTGCCCCCACCTGCAAGTGTAGGATTATGGACATGTTCTATATATACGGTTGGGAGCATGTTGAATGTATCGAAATCAAGATGCGCAAAGTAGCCCTGAGGGCCGGTGCCCTACCTCCAAGGAACAATTATTGTTATCAAGTAACCCAGTATTTCTATAACATTACTAGCAGGCCCCATAGAAGTAAAGGGCAGAGCAGATAGTTTATTAAACTGGTGCGTACAGGGAGACTTTTGGTCCTGGTTCTCCTCTTCACTGGTGACCTCAAGATCTATCACTTCTTCATATCCTGTGAATAGTGACAATTGCCTTGATGTATGTAACGGCATGAAGGGACAGTCTCACATATGCCTAAAGAATTTCAAGGTCTTTATCTCTCTAGGGATTAACATCTGTAGAAATATAGGTGGGAAGCAGAAGCCCTAAAAACACTCTTTGAAGAAATGTTTGTATTTGATTGTAGTTTTTTTATTTTACCAAAAAAATAGTTGTACAATATCAAAAGGTTTGACTTTAAACGTTTTTTAAAAACTGTTTCTTGGTTTAGTTATTATGCAGTTTGCACCCTATATAAAACCCTAATGACTGAGAGAGAAAGTAAAATCAAACTCTGATTAAGTATCCATAAGTGTAAATAGTATACCTGACAAAGTGAAAAGTGCGTTTTTTAAATATATTTTTTGTAACTTTTGTTGCATTAATAAAATATCAGCAACAAACAACAAAACAAATGTGCGACGCTATGGGGGGCGTCAACATTGTAAAACTTATATCCCCCTTTCAGTAGGTTGCCAATTGGACATAGATCCCTCCTTCAATTTCTTTCCCCCATGGAATATGCTTGTGGCCATGGCCTGCCTGCTGAGCCATATTAGTGTGCTGTGTAGAGGCACGGAATTAGACAGAAGTAGGGCATGCCATTCTGAGCTAAAAAAAAATGCAAGTTACCCTTTGCTGCCATGGATGCCCAGTGACATCAGCTGGAATTAGTAGCTATTGCTAGGGTGTAAAAATTGCTTACTTTATTAAAGACCTTGATCATTGAATGACAGCGGTTTACTGCTTGGGGGATATGAAACATCCTTGGAGTTATATTCGCCGATCACAGGGTGGACTTCATGCCTAATGGCCGAGAGTAGGAGTCGTTAAGTAGCGACCATGACACTGGGCAATATCACAAGTACAATAACTATTTACTCTGAGGCCCTCCATTAAAAAAAATGGAAGAAATAGAGGTTCAACAAAGATTAACATCTCAGTTAAAAATCCCTGACTTCATGCAAATTTTTACGGTCATCCGTATGACCAGTTGGAACGGATCGTTTTTTGTTTCAAATGGATGAAAAATTTAGCAGCCTGGATAGGGATCCTGCCGAAACGGAAACATTAAACTGGATGATTATAAAATTACATGATGTCAATGGAATTTTAAAGAGGACCCTGTCACCCATTAATTCGGCACTAGGTAGCTGTTACTAAAGGTAAGCACTCTTAGTGCTTAAAAACGCTGCAGTGTTTAGAAGGATATGTTACCGGAAACCTCTGGTAATGCTATATAACAACTGCGGCAGGTACAATGTAATCCAATCGCTCCCAAAGCTATCGTCGTGTAGTCATGAGGGGGGCGGTTCCGATCGCTGCCTCTTCCCCCACTTTTCGAGCTGTCCGATTCCATTTGTACCCCGCCGCGAGTGTTGATAGCGTTGACGGAGGTTTCTGGTAACACATCCTATAACACTGCAGGCGTTTGTTCAAGTAAGAAGTCACGAGTGCCGAAAGATGGGCCTCAGGTCCTCTTTAGTGTTACGTTTACCTCAGTTTGCTACTTTTTGAAACAGAGTGAAGGAGGAACGTTAGTGGGAAAATGAGCCACAATATTAATGACATCCAGGCATGAAATCTTCAGATACATGATAGTATTAGGACCTAATGGTTCAAAGGGAAACTGTCAGCAGAAAGAAATTGACCTAATAAAACCACTTACAAGATGCTATGAAGTAGGATTACAACCTCAAGGCCCCGGTTGTGGTGGTATCATCAACAAAATACATATGAAGGCCTTGTAAATTGGTTGTGTAAAGTCAAGCTATCCTCAGCCACAGAACATCCCCATCTTCTGTGACTGACTCATGTACTGACTTATGGAGGCCGATACTGATGTACTTAAGATGCAAAAACAACGACATGCGATGAGGAAATGCTGAGAAGGAGAAATTGACTTCATTGAAGATCTCTCCACCTCCCTGACTGATACAACCATTGTACCAAAACTAGGGGGTTTGTCACGGACTGGGACACAAAAATGGAGTCAGTTTCGGTAGTTCAAGGAACACAGTAAGCTGGTTGAGGGGTATGCATTGATCCAAACGGTCTCATACCTACAGTGAGTCTGCTGTCTAATCTCCAAAGCCTTAATCCTGCAGTTTTACTGTCTTCTAATGTCAAACCAGTCTCAATCCCAGTTTACCTGTTGTCCTAATGTCAAACACCTTTCATGACCGACGTTACTACCTGTAGATCTTGTACTGCAGTAACTGCATGTCTCATGTCAAATGGTATCTAGGCAGTTTCATTTTTTGTTCCGCCGGATAGCGTTGACAGCCCCAGGGCACATATTTTAACTTACCCGTCCCATAGCGATCCTGAGGGCGTTGTCCGACAAGGATTCAGGTCTGTCCGCGAATTCACGTAAGATCGTGTGCTGCGTCATATTTCTGCATGTTGTCGCTTCCCCGCTCAGGTCCCAACCGGAGTTCACCTTCTTATTCCCGGTGATTAAGTGAATTATCTGGCGACATTATTTTTAATGTTAATTAAATCCGCTCTTAGACCGAATCAGTCGGGTTGTCTGACGGCACGCCCCCTGATTTGTGTTGCATGTAAGTCGGCGTGATTGCACCAAAACCCGATTGCGTGTGCAGAAACCCCGGTAAATGCGGCGCCAAAAACGGGAAAAAACAGTCGGGAGGAAAAAACCCGACAGAAATGTGCGCCCCTTTAGTAAATGTGCCCCATAGTGTTAACAACAAAAGTTTATTTGGTTTTAATTTTTTTTAATTTACCATTTTCTTTTTGTACATTTTAGTACTTTCCCACCCCATATTTCAGGGCCAACTGACCTGAGGTATCACCACCATTTTTCAGCCCCCATGCACCCTCTGGGGGTTCGAGGTCAAGTTTGGGGGTCTTGCAAATCTGTTTGCCAATCTGTACAACTAAAACAAATTTAAAATCAAATATGCAAAGAAAAAAATCTGCCAAAAAACAAAAAAATAAAACAAAATTTACCGAAGGTCGGAAGAACTAATCTACTGATTTTGACAAACCCATCTCTACTGGGACCCAAATAGTGTGTTACATAACAAGACAGAAAACTATCTAATAACAGTGCTCCACAGTTCCAGAAGTTGTTAGAATAACTTGTTACTGAAAGGGTCAAGTGCCTTAGGACCAATCATTTATTTATATCATTAATCTCAGAAAAATTTTACAGTAAAAATAAGACTTTCAAAAACAATTCGGTTGCAAGAGTTTTCGTTCCAGTTATATCATGTTTTTCGCTATCCTGTGACAGGAATACTTTTCTCATTGTGCGTTTTCAAAACAAAAGAGTCTTATGAGTATAAGTCAGTGATAGACCATAGCAGGCTTCATTTGGCATTGGTTAAGCTAACGTAATGTTAGTGTATAAGAAACTTTACCAAACTTTCTTTAGCAGAGGTTCATTCTATCTATGATCTTATCTGGTTAAAGTATCTATTCAATTGTAGGTCAAGCAACAAATGTGCGCCAAGGTAGTCCTAATGGATGGTAATGGCCTTGTCTCAACATCTGAGGACAAGGTAATTCTGAAACTAGCTTGTCTGCAGTACAAACCCAAATAAACAGAAAAGCACATCTTTCTAAGGTAAAGGGATAGAAGATAAAAAATAAAATATCTATTTTTGTAGCTGAAAAGGAAAAATGAAATGAGTTTTTTATTACAACGGTAATGTAATTACCACCGGTGAGTGCAAAGAGACAAATCATCTTTTTCGGATAAATATGATGCTTCGTGTACACTTTGATCACGAATCTAGAATACGACGAGATTATTCCATTTTTTACTTTAATTCACAGTGTAATGGAGGTTTGGAAGGTTAGGACATGGCGTTACAGAGTCTGATGCTCAGGAAGAAGCATAATGGTTAAGCTCTCCCAGATTTACAAGTCTATGGGATATAATACTTAAAGGATTGTCTATAACAGAAACAATAGTCACACAGCGCTATATGGTCCATAGGTTGTGTCTGGTATTATAACTAGAATAATGTAATAAGGATGAGCAATTATACACAATAGCCAGATACCTAACACCAAGGCTATCTCGGATAAAAAAAATGTATATTTTATACTTTTTTTTTTTTACGTTTTATATATTTTTTGACATTGAAAAAAATAGAAAAAAAAAACTGAAATATTCCATTTGATATCTGCTCTGAAACACTGGTGTTGTGTTATGGTATAGGATGAGAGACCCAACGTACCGTTTGGGTTCGATGTTTGGGGTCGCGGCTTGCGACCCCAAGTAATATGACGGTCGACAGCCAATCGTCAATGAAACGCTCCTAGAGTTACCACCATGGCTAGGATTGGCCAGAGGAACTCTCTCTGGTACTATTATGTCATCAAAATGGTGAGTCTTTTAACAAACTGTGGGCGAATGTTGATGAAACAAACCACTACGGAACCATCCATTTGTCAGTTCATACAATTCTGCAATGAAATATAAAAGCAATGGCAAAACTGATGGTCAATAAACGTATTCTAAAAATAGATAACATATATAAAATGTATTATTAAAATATCATTATAATGAAAATAATATATAAATATAAACTTATTCTTCAAAATTGTGGTTTAATAAAGGGAACCTAAAGAGAGGTTGTAGAAGCCCATTAGAGCTGCACTGCAAAATTGCCTTTCTGCCTTTTTTGACTAATTGCATTACAATATAATATTGTAAGGAGCAACTGAGAGCTGAGGATTGAGAGATGAAGGATTATTGAGCAGCCACAGACAAGGAAATGCATCCAAACCAACCCCTGGGACTCACCAGAGGATTCAGTCAGGGAAGCCAGGTAAGTTATAACACAAAATTACACTTACCGGCCACTTTATTAGTACCCTGTCCAAACTTCTCGTTAACCTTAATGTCTAATAGACAATCAAAGGGCGCAACCTAAGTGCATTTAGGCAGGAGAAATGGTCAAGGACAATCTACACTGCAGTTCAAACCGAGCATCAGTATGGGAAAGAAAAAAAAGAAAGGTGATTGGGAGTGCCTCTTGCGTCTGGAAAGGTTGTTGGTGCCAGAAGGGCTGGCTGAGTATTCAGAAACTGCTGCTCTACGCGGATTTTCAGCACCACAACCATCTCAGGGTTTACAGGGAATGGTTCCGAAAAGAACAAACAGCCAGTGAGCTGCAGTTCTGTGACGGCGAAATGCCTGTTGATGCCAGAGGTCAGAGGAGACGGGCAGGATGGTTCGCGTTGAAAGAACAGGAGAACCAGATGACCCATCGCCACCCCGCTTACAACCAAGGTACGGCAGAAAGAGATCCGAACACACAGTCGTCGAACTTTGAGGCAGATGGGTTACAGCAGGCAGAAGACCCACACCCGGTGTAGCCATCACGTGCATGTCTTAAGAACAGGGGACCAACGAGGCTACAAATTTGACACAACGACTCATCAGAAATTGGACGTCGAAGATCTGGAAAAAAAACGTTGCCTGGTATTATATGAGTGTCTCAATTTCTGCTGGCCGACATTCGGATGGTAGGGTCAGAATTTGTTTGTTGTCAATCAACATGAAGCAGGTCCATGACCTGCCTTGTACTCAAACAGGTCAGGCTCTGGTGGTGGCGTAATGGAGCTGGGAATTATTTCATTGGCAATTCTTGCGGCCCCTTGGTACCAATGGAGTATGGGTTGCAAAAAACACGCCACAGCCTACAGAGTATTGTTGTTGACCATGTCCATCCCTTTCTTGAACACCAAGTACCCACCCAAACATCTGATGGCTACTTTCAGCGGTAAGAGAAAAGTTATACAGCTGGAATCATCTCAGACTGTTTTCTTGAACATGACAATGCGTTCCCTGTCATCAGAATGGGTCCAAAGTCACCAGATCTCAATCCAATAGAGATCTTGTGGTCATGTGAGGAACTGGGAGATTCGCATTCATGGGTGTGCAGACAACAAATCTGCGGCCAACTGGTGATGCCATCATGCAATGACCAAAATCTCTGAGGAAAGCTTCCAAGCACCTTGGTTGAATCTATGCCATGAAGAATGGATGGCCGGAAGTTTGAAGGCAAAAAATAAGCGGGGGTTCAAACCGTTACTTAGCTAGGTCTTGTGTTGGTACCTACATAAGTGGCCGGTGAGTGAATTGTAATGCAAATGCTAGTAGAAAGGCAGAACGACATATTTTGCAATCCAGCTGTCGTGAGGGAAAATTCAGGTCCATGGTGACGGGTTACCTTTAGGATTGAAGTATTACTTAAAAACCAAAACAACTGCCTGTAGGTACAGCACGGGCAACGGTTTTTCAATTTGCTTTTTGAAAGCAGAAAAACTTGGAACAAAGGGATATTCTAGGCCAGCGGTGGCGCAACCATGGCACGCGTGCCAGAGAGGGCACGCAGATGCCCTAACTGCTGGCACCGACCCACATCCTCCCAACCACTACCAGGTCGCGACAACCACTGTCCACACCTGAGTTGTCATGCTGTTAGGCAGTATCGGAGATGCACATCCAGAAAGGCTAACAGCCCATGACAGAGCAGGGTGCTGAAACTTCGACCTGCTCTGTCACTCCGATCACAGAAGCGCACAGGGACGGTTAGCGTCCCAGCACTGGCAGCGTAAGATGTCATTACGCTGCCAGCGTGGACACATTACTCCGTGTGCGCCTGCAGTGGATCAGCCGGAGGACATAGAACGCGGAGTTATGAGGTGACAGTTTTTTTTTTTTCAGCGCTTCCACGGGGAATAGTGATACAGAGGAGGCTGCTTTCCTCCGCTCCCGCCCCTCCCCTAAGCAACCGGACAGAACCAACTCACTGCGCCGATAACACAAGCCCCCCCACGCCTCCGAACCCCGCCGTCAATATCGGACCCATACCCCCGCCCGGCCAGAACTCCGCCCAGTACTGCACCGAACTCCACGCTGCTCTCGCACCCTCCACCCGACCTCAGACTCCGGTCATGCCCCCCCTACCCCCTACCCCTGGGAACTAATGCCTCAATAAACCCCATTGCCCGAAACTCCAGATTGCTTGCATTACCGACTCCGATCCGCCCCCCTCGCCCCCCCCCCAGCCCTACTCTGGCCCACACCCCACCCTCTGCGATATACCCTACCAGACACACCCCCCCCCCTCTGGAACAACAGGACACCCTGAACTTCTGGCCGTCCAGCATGGCAGCACCTTGGACAACCAAAGAGTGATCGTTAACATATGTAATTCTATGTATGTATTTATGTATTATACGATCTTATATTATATAGTGTATTATGTGCTTTGATATTATTTATACCGTCAGTGGGGATTATGTTTGAGTTACCCACTATTTTACTTCTAATTATTTTCATTGTAGTTGTTACGCGGAAGCTGTATTTTAATACTTTGCTGTGCGCTCCAACATTGGTATCCTGTATTCGTGTTCGTGGAAAATCGCAGGGATACAGCTTGTGGTTTTATTGTGTTTATACCTTTTCAATCAATTGGTTAAAGACAGTGTAGTCAAAAATGAAAATAGTTTCGCCATCTTGTGACGCTTATACCTTTAGTGCACGGAGTGGGGAGGGGTGATTTTTTGCTTAATGCGCCGTTGGTTTCATTGCTACCATTTTGAGGACTGAGTGACTTTTTGAAACTTTTATTAGCTCGGTTATGTGATGCTAAAATAGGATGAAACGTGGCGGTTCCGTTTGTGTATAGGACGGCTGAATCCCAGCTAAGCCGTCCTGTGTAAAGATTGATGCTAAAACTCAAACAACAGTCATTTCTGGTTAAACTTGCCGTACTGGCCACTTGCCCGCCGTAAATTAGGTGTTGGGTTGGCAGTTGGGCCATCGTACGTCTAAAAGGTTCCGCCCTCACTAGAGTCTAGGCTCTACAACGCGATTGGGTCATAATATTTTCATAATAGGGGGCCTCACATTTTTAGATATCACACTTTTAGGTCTTGACCCATTAAGCAACTCCTTTCCAATGGGCTACCGCCGTTACTGACACGTCTGGCACGACAATAGTGGATTGCCCTGATTACAAAAATTCCCACACTGCTCTACCTAATTGGATTGTAGCCTGGACTCAATAATCACTGGTGTACTGGGAGTGTGTGAGTAGGTTTACTAGGTCAGCAGAGCACCTGCTGTGGGACCAAAACAGAAAGCAGAGGGAGGTGGGCTAGTTGGCACAACATAAAAGAAAAACACGCCAGGCAACACGCAGAGGCTCCAGAGTCCAGCTACAACTCCAGGAATATTACAGGTTAGTAATTCACAGTCTGCTGCTATATGGTAAATAAAATATCTCGTTAACACAGATTCTGGGAATAGTTACCTAAAACTGTTTTACGCTTTGGTATGGTCAAAATGCTGCCAGATTCCCTAAAGCCGGCAGAGTGCTCAATACCTGCCCACAAAACAGTAGTGTCAGAAGGAGGATGTGTCGGCAATAATCCCGTGGGGGCTTAGACTAGTAACATCTGAAAATTAATAGCTTTAATGTTTGTAGCAACACCCAAGTATACCCACAAAATGTGTAGCACAAAATATTATTGATAATTTACAAATATTATCAAGCTTTTACAGATAAGCTTCTTTTCCAGTGATGTTTTAAGTGTATTTTGTTTCCACACTTTTATTTACATGATACGACTTATTCAATCGGGAAACGGAATAAAATACCATGATTGATGTCCCGATAGAGAACAAACTACTTTCTTGCTCTCGTCTCATATACCTCATCAGGACTGCAATGTTTTCTTACAATTCCCGGCGACAAGATGATAAGACTGAATAGTATACATTGTAATAAAGTGTCTGCGGATGGTGACACCCCACCGATGGTGCCCATGGGGCAGACAGGCGTTGCCACTAAGGCATTGTGAGGCGGAAAGCTGATGTGTAGGAACGCTTATTCTAGGACTAAGCAAAGCATTTTATGAATTTATGTATGGGCAGGGGCCTGGCATGAAACGGAGGGATGAGTATGTGATGTGGATGCTGATTGAAGGAAGGTTAGAACACAGATTTTAACATGTATTCTTCTTGGCCACGGTGTCCACGTGATGTTCATCACAGGTGCATCATCTCTGATGACTCATTGTCGATACTGGATTGACCTTGTGGAATCACATGGACCGGGACGTTACAGGAAGGCACAATGCCGCTTCCCATTATATAGACAGCAAGCAGCGATCTAGTTAAAACCGTGAGGTTCTTGATACCAGAAAGTAATGAAGGCTGGTGACCTCCTACTAAGCGACACCCGACTCCTACGGATCAACCCATCGTTACAGACAGATTACTCTGGACCTACTGCGTGAAGCTTTCTGAATTGCTTTAGCTATAGTTCCCTGACTGCGAGGTGTTAGCGAGCTGTAACGGGTCTGTAATGATTAAGCTTTATTGATAAATCCTAGGTCCACATTACAGCAAAAAATGTTTTAAATTTCAATTGTCACTGGGGGCCAAAAATTATTTGTTCTGGATTCATAGCACTTATTACATCTACCGTGTTTCGAGCTCTATACATACACTTCACCTTACGAACAAACCGTCCGACCCATATCTTGGTACGTAACCCGGGACTGCCTGTTATAATGAAAAAATTGTTATAACTTTTCAGATTGATGCAAACAGATATCAATTAGTTCTGCAGGTGGCACAACAGCCATTGACAAGGGTTTTCTAGATTAACCAAAAACCCAGTAGGTGTAGGGTCTGTGTATAAAAGGAGGCAAGAAAAGACGTACAATGGGGGGGGATTTACTAGAAGTCCTCTGAGAGACAATGTTTATGGCAAAACATAATCAGAGCTCAGTTTCATGTAGTTTATAAACTTCGTGGCAAAATGAAAGCTACGTTCAGCATAGTTTTGCTCTCAGATCAATTCTTGATAAATACTCCCCCTCTATCACTATCTAATACTATCTGGACCTCAGTAAAACTTGTTTTTTTATTCAGCCCCTGGGACCTTCTTTACATTGCAGTTGATGGCAGATGTTGTGGTGATCATTGTGAATGCCTGAGAGGTCACGGATTGGAGGCTACCGACACGAATGGGGGAGCACGAGTGATGGGGTATCTACAACATTTTTGGTCTGTGGCACTATGTTTATTGCTGGTTGCCAATATGCATGTTTATCTTATCCATTTATCTCTATAGTGGAGTGTTGATGGAGATTGGACCGTAGGGCCGGAGCTTTGTAATGTCTGCCGTCAGAGCCAAAGAGGGTGAAAGGAGCAGCGGGGCTTATTCGGGGAGCGACGAAGGGGTCGGACTGAGAGGTGCATCGGTATCCCATTGAAAACCCAGATTCTCATGAATCTGTGGAGATCTCATCACTAAGACCACCCCCACAATATGCAACACTCAGGATCCCTGGCTATGACCTGAATTGTTATGTTGGAAACCCCCTTTGAAACCTTTCCCAGCCTTTCCATTGCAGACATACAAAATTGACTCTTTGCACTGAAATAGGAGTCTGTCCAGAATTTCAACAAGAGTCCGGCACAATTCCAGTGCAACCCTCTGAATGAGGCCTTATCACTCAAAGACTCGATTAACATGAACCTTCAACACAATATTTCAAAAGGATTCAGACTCTTAAAGGATGGGAGGCCAACCAGCAACAGGGGGGCCGCCAACCCGGGATGATCAGGCTGTTCACCTGTAACAAACTGAGCGGCTCCACACTGACTTACTCCCCCAGGCCCCCCCGACTCTGTCCGTATTCTTGCCAACTCCCTATCATACCCCAGCGTTTGACCAAACAATACTCCTTCTTGGCAACACACGACCAGCTGCTCCAAGTGCTGCAATTGTGACCTTTGCTGGCACGGTCAGCGCAGCAATGGGAAGGTGGCCCTGAGCATTACGGTTCCTATGAATGTTAGCAAGGTTTGTGTTTCACTGTTACCTGTGTTGGCGATTCTGGCTTCTGTTCAAATATCAATATCTTTGTATGTCTTTGTATCTTTGCAGTTTCGTTGGATATTGACCTGCGATCCTGCTCTGTCGCTCTGCCCCAACCCATCTGACCTGTCTCTTGGACTCTAAGCTTGTGCCTGCTTTGGCTAGCTTTGGATTCTTTCTGCTTTTTGATCCTCTCTCCCAAACCATACATCCTTTGTCTGACCACTGAGATTATACTTTGTCCTCTGTCACGCATCTTGGGGGGTTGAGAACTACTCTGAGAGTCATGTCTTGTGTGACTGTGCAAGGTTCTGTTTCTAATGGTACCTGGGTATTCCCCAACGCCAATGGGGAACGGAAGAAATCTTGGAATATTGACCTTGGATGATGCCGCATAGGCGCAAATTGGTTAGGTGATATAGTGGGGTCACATCCCTATATTGTTCAGGGGCATTGGAGCATTGGCACCTTTAAAGGTGGATGGGCCATTTCTTCAATGTAAATATTCCTGGGATTCATGGCTTGGACTCCAGATAAGAGTGTCCTGTCCGGAGAAGTCCGGACACGGGGAGCCTGACATGTACCCATGTTCCATGTCTCTAGGGAACAGCAATTGATGCTGCAAACTAATTCCCAAAGTATAAAATGTGACGTTCCGCATTTAAAGAGCTTCCTTCACTCTCAGGAATTATTATAGAGCTGCTTTCTGTTCAAGAGATCCCAACCCCGGAATAGGTATTTATAGGAGTGATAATCCCATATCACGTGGACCTCATCCTTGTATATGTGATACCAGGCAGACAGTTGTACATACTTCTTGCAGTGCCCGCGAACCACCGAATGAGCGTTCAGGGTATTGTATAAAATTATCATCGACTACCCTAACAGAAGTACGGCTGACTGGCTGGCTCACCACAGCACTGAAGATGTAACCATAGCAGAGGCTGGAAATGCTTTACATCCGTGACGGGAGCTTTCATCCCATGCTGTTAATTTCTTGCAAATGCTTCTCAATGCAACTTTCACACATAAGGGAGCCTTGCACCTGTGTGACATCACATGACCAGGGATATAACGAGCCGTGCACCCTTGTGATATCAACAATGAAGCTTCCTTTAGAATGACACCAAGCAGAGAAAACTGTGGGGAACTGATACAGTTTGTCCAAGATGAGTTTTTTTCTTGATATGAGCCCAGGAGGTGTAAAAACATCAAACACT
>WNYA01004121.1:0-20424 GCA_019512145.1 Engystomops pustulosus | reverse complement strand
GGGGCTTTGATGTATATCAGGTAGGAGGACCATGACCCCTTAGGATTGGGGGTCCACACCTGATATAATCCGGGCGCCCTTGAAGGGGCGGTTTGTTGTCTTTTTGCCCTGGGGGAAACTCACATCAACTAAGCGCAGGGAGGAATCTAAAAGTGAGGTGACTACATCCCCATTAGGCCACACACAAGGTAATAAACAAAGCTTAGACTTTTGGTGCTATCAGTGTAATTGTACTTGTTTATGATATATCTATGTTGTGTACGATGTCTAGGTGCCCTTAGCAATTAAAATAAAATCTAATCTGGTGCTCTTTTATCCTGATCACGAATCTTACCGTACGGTTTTCTCTGCTTAATACATGCTTACCGGGTTGGATACCTCACCCTATTATAAATCCGTTACGGACCGGGGCTTATATTTAAAGGAGAACTGGTGGCAGCATCAGGCTGATAATATCGTCTCACTTGAGGCTAGTGAGAGGATTTATAGCATTCAGGGATTGATTTTGGGGGGTTGTGGCCAGATCCGAAGTGTGTGTGGACAACTTTAAATACTTCCTGCGCTCTCTCAGAATCCCGTGCGCTCTGGTAGGTCTGTAAAGGAGAACCTGAGTGGACCTTTACGTACCCTCAGGGTCGGAATGTTGCGGGTTTCCTTTCAAAGGTTGTTCTTTCAAAAAGTTGCATTCGGAAGAATATCATGTGTAAAATGCACAGAAAAAACCAAGACTAGTCTAGAACTTCCTTGGATTTTCGTGCAGATTTTACCCTGATTGTTACTTGCACAGCTTATATATCATGCAGAAGAAGAACTAAACAAAGGAAAAAAAAAGCACTCAATAGGGTGGTAAATAAACATCAATAGACCAGTAATCTATTTTAAAAGTCACTCACCCTCACAAGTTTTTATGCAATAAGGGAACACCAGAAAATATTCTCCTTTGGATATTGTTTATGGAAATCGGGGGGATGCACAACAATTCAATAAAATCGATTTTTCTATTGTGCATACTATTAGCAGATGGACCCCTAATAATAAAGACAATAGTCTTCTTGACTACTGGCAGCAATTGTGTCCAATCATTGGTTAGAATTGATATTCTTCCAATTTACACCCCGAATGAAGTGATCGTGTCACTGATATAAATTCAAAATACCAGAGTCACACAATTGGCAGAATCAAGGAAAGGAAATTAGAAAAAAAAATCTGAAATTTATCATCTACTGGCGTGACCTTTTTTCCCCAGCCTACAAAATTATAGTCATGAAGTAGAATTCATTTTTTACATTTCCAAAAAAAGATGAACCCTACCATTTGGTTTAAACAAAGATTGGGAAGCACAACAGGTAGATGGACTACTAACAAAAGCTTACTAGCTTAAAAAATATAAAAAAAAGTATCTGTCATGGCTACCTATATCATAACTACTGACTATATTAGTAATATGGCTTCTAATGCAGGGACATCTATGGATATGTAAGTGCCATCAATATGCTCCATTACCTAAAATTCTACTGTTTCCGACATTATTGGATATACTTGAGATAAAAGGTGATAACATTTAACATTTCTTTCTTTTTTTTGCTTTATTTTTTCATGCGCATAAGCTATGACGTTAAGTATGCTAAAAAAACAATGTTCTAACAATTATTAACTCCTGTAAATGCGAACATTGCCTCTCTAGTATGGGATATCGTTTGATTCAAAATGAGGTGATTTAGAAAATCTAATAAAAAAACTTACTATCCTATAAACGATCCGCTTATGAATGAAGGAAAGATTGAGGACTCAAAAAGGAATGGCTAAATCAGTGACACAAAATACTAAAACCATTCTCTTAATTGAGCTCTCATTTCCAGTCTGCGCTGACATTTTATACTGGTTCTATTTTATAGATAGGGAAGAGGCATTAGCCAAGGCTATCCAGATTTGGAAATACTTTTTTAATGGGAATGTAGGTGGCTGGAGGAAAATTTTTTAATTTAGATCAACATTGGTATCAAGCACAATGTGCCCCCCCCCAAAGTACTGATATGGTCCCCGAGAAAAGTCTAATGTTTGGGATAAGGTCCGAATTACTCAATTTTCACAATTTAAAAGAAAATGCTATTTGTAATAATCAGTTGGAAGAGAAAGGTTAGTCCTACAAAACATGAGTATTGTTTATCATGTTTCCCAAAAAAACAGTAGGTGGATTTCTTCATAAATGAATGTTTATTTTCTTGATTACCAGCAAGAACCAGTTTTCCGTTAATCCTACCAGTTGATGTGTCATCAGGGGCAGAAGGACAGAAAAGGTCAGAAGTGCCCAGACCCAGAACGAGGGGATGGAATACTGTACAAAGGCCTTCTACAAATGGGAACAGGAAAGAAAAAGACCCAGACCTTGCTACCCGCTGTAAAGATGTACTATTTACAAAAACGGATTAACAACATGTGGCGTGCTGGAATGATGGAATGACTCAAAGCAGAAGTGAGTAGTTTGGTCAGGAGGGAGGATAAAAGGTCTTAAATGACCGATGATTTTTTCACTCCAAAAACAGATGATAGGGTCATAGTTATTGTAAATTACTTGCTGTTTTAGATAAAAGTAATTTATTTAATCAAAACGCATCTTGCTCAGCTGTCAAGATAGCTTTAGTTACACTTTTGGTTTATTTTAATTTTCAAGACAATTTCTCCTTTATCTCATGGGACAAATATTGATTTTGATATATAGTTTCTGGTCTGAAAATCCTTTGTGTTCATGTTAGTTTACACGTCATGAAGACTTCACTCTTAGGATTAATCCCCTCAGTATGGTCTTTGTTTGTGGTTTCTTAACAGGCAGGTTTAAGACAAAATGGCGCAGAAGTTCATGCTAATCTTAAAGCCCAATAACACAGTTTTTAGAGAATTTTAATTGTGAATATGATTGAAATTTGAAATATGGGTTGAAACAGTTTATTTAACAAATCTTAAAGAATATGAAATTGTTGACATGACTAGAAGCCTGTTTGTGTGTATACAACAAAAATAGGTTTGTATTAGAAATTGGTTTTACAAAGAGGGTTGACTCCCCTATATGGCATCTTTGGAGGCATCCAGCATATATCTAGGAGCTTAAGTAGGGACGTTTTTGAATGGTTACCATAAAGGGTCATCACAATGTCAGAACCGTGTAATTAATTTTTTTATGATTTGTTTAAAGTGAACACATTTTCATTTGCATAACAATTTTGAAAGTCACTCTCCTTCTTGACTATAAAGTCAGCCCTCTTTAAAAAAAACAGGATTACATACAAAAGAAAAAAATATTCTTTTCAGTATATATTTATTCTCTACTGTGGTTTTTCACATAACTCCTTTAAATCTATAGTTATTACAAAGACAAAATCAAAATATCAAAATTTAAAACGTCTACAGTTATAGCAAGGTAACATTTTGCACAAGTTCCAAATTAAAAGCAAAAGCATATAAATGCATTAAGATTATACAACACTCAAAACAAGGTCAAAAGGGGTTTTCTTTGGGAACTGAATCTGACAGTATGTCTCAAACCAGAAAAACAGATGACAATAGTTATACGTTAGTTGTACTTTTCCTGTGAAAACCATTTTGGTAAAAATATGGACAAAGTAAAACATTCTATTATACCACTGAGGTCTATATTACTGAATACTCGAGTATAGAAGCCGACAAGAGTATAAGCCTGAGGACCCCTTAATTTCAACACAAAAACTGGGAAAAATATTGACTAGAGTATAAGCCGAGGGTGGGAATGCATTGGTTACACCTCCAGTATTATAGTCTGCACAACCCCGTAGAATACGTCTGCCCAGCCCTGTAGTAGGAAAAACAAAAAATAACCAACATATCAACTTTCCGACGTCCCCCATCTATCCTCTTCGTTCAGAAAGAAGAGGACCTATGGGTGACGTCAGAAAAGAAAGGATAGTTTTGGCTTTATGTTTTCTAGTTGACTCGAGATAAGCCGAGTTAGGGTTTTTGAGCACAAATTTTGTGCTGAACAACTAGGCGATATCGAGTATATAAGGTAGTACTATAAACTGCCAAAATTCGTATAATGTATGCATTCATTGAACTCAAATCAACTTTACTATCACAAAAATAGCAGAATATTACAAAATGTTTGTACAATCATTGGCTTGACTCATACTCTATCAAACGTAGCTAAAAAGTATAAAAAATTTGTCTTTTCTTTACAGATGACCAACTAATGTCCTGGTTTTTTTTTAAGCAATAGGGGGGGCCTCTAAAAAATAACGAGTTGCACTTGACCGGTAATTAAAAGGGAGGAGTGTTGCACGATTCACAATAGGCACAAGAAAAGAAATGTTTCTCAATTCATACTTGTAACAGGTATCATGAGGTCTTATGATGCAGTACAACCTTTGATAGCGACTCATGTTACTCTAGTTATAATTTTGCTGGTTTCTAATAGATCTTAATATTGTAGTAATTTTCTTAACAGGTTCAGTCAATGGATACAAATGAAATAATTTACAATTTTACTTTATAATGTAATAGCGTAAGCCAGTTTTATATCCAAAACAATTTTTGTATAATGTTTATTATATTATTTTATAATTGGGATGCCTATTAATTGATTTCAGCATTTTTTTTTTCTTTTTGTTGTTTTTGGTTTCTCTTTTTTTTTTATTTTTTTTCTTGTTTTTTTTTTTTTTTTTTTGTTTTTTTTTTTCTGTTTTTTTTTGTTTTTTTTTTTTTTTTTTTTTTTTTTTTTTTTTTTTTTTTTTTTTTTTTGTATTTTTTTATTTTGCCAAAAGTTATTGCTAAAATAGCAAACGTGTAGACTAAATAGAAGATGAGCAGCACTATAAATATGCTCGGGTTGCTCATACTGAGACGAATTTATTTTTCAAGAGATGTCGAGTGCTCGTTCTCGAATAACGAGCCCCATTGAGCATGGGAGACCCGAGAGCATTTTTTTAATAAAAAATGAACAGTAAAAAGAAAAGTGCAAAAAAAAAAAATTGATGTGGCAGATGTTGTACTTGTTAGAACACATTGAGTAACCAATACTCTTCATTTCCAGTGTTCGCGGGTCTCCCGGAAGTTAGGAGATGTGACACGAACATCTGGAATGTGAAGAATATGTTGATTTCATTGTGTTCTGCCTTAAATGCTCCTGTGTTCACTGTGTTATGTTTTAATGCATTCTTCACATTTGCAGGTGTGCGAGAGTGTTACCAATAGGTTAGGAGATACCGAGAGCACAAGCTGCAAAGTGAAGAAGAAGTACAACATTAAAACAGTGATTACAGGACCGTTAAGTGGGCAGAACACATTGAAAGAACAATATTCTTCAACCTTAGATGTTCCGAACCATCATCATAATTAGCGGGAGACACTCGGAACACTGGGAAAGTGAAGAATGTGTTATTTCATGTGTTCTTAAAAGTAAAACATCTGAAACAGGTGCTCTAAGTTCTTTTTTTTTTACATAAAAACACTTTTATTCAATTTATTTATTCATTTACTGCTACGATTCGCGAGCCGGAGAGTTAGCGTCAGAGTCAACGAGCCGGCTACGAGTATGCTAATACTCGACTCCGAGCAGTATACTCGGAACGAGTATTACTCGGTCAAGCTCTAGGTGATAAATAAATTATTAACCCGGGGGATTCCGGGCTAATCTAAATATTAGGATTGTCTTATAATACACCAAAACAAATGTTATAGAAATGTAATATAAACTATAGTCTTGAAACTATCCTGCTTATAAATGATTTAGGGAGTTGCCATAGTTGGAGTAGTTAAAAATAAAACGCAGGGTTAAAATTTGTTTACAAATCTTTAGTCCTATTCCAAACATTTTTATTTCTAGAGGGTCAATACTATTAGTTAAGACCAGGCCAAGATTTGGATATAAATATTAAATGGGCGTGAGAGTGAGATTAAAAGTAACATTTAGAAGCAAGGATAAATAACAAAATTTCTGATACTCATCCCACAACATAGTCAGCCCAAGTATTGGGATATAAAGTTGGCCATTGGTAATGATCTGGTTAGAGAAAAAGGGTATAACCAAGGATTAAATCCGAGTATTGGTTTAAGGTTTTTCTTCAAAACGAACATTGTGGTTCCTTATCAACGCTCTTTTCTTTTTTAGATGAACAGAAACCAGTTTATACCTTTCCTACCAGTTGACAGTGATAGTCATCAGGGGCCACAGACAAAGAGAAAAGGCAGAAGAAGGCCAGCAAGACCCAGAAGAAGGGGAATGATGGATCTGTACTACAGACCACTACCAAAATGAGAGCAGGAAGAAAAAGACCCAGACTTCTGCCACATGAAGTAAAAAGTAAAATTTATCAAAAAGTATTATAACCCTGAAGGACAAGGCCCTTTGTTTGCGTTTTTATTTTTCACTCACCACCTTCAAAAATCTATAAATATTCTATTTTTCCGTGTACAGCAGCTTGTGATGCTTATTTTCTGCGTAACAAATGCACTTGTAGTGATGGATTACAATTCCATGCCGTGTACGGGAAGCGGGAAGGAAAAAAGAAAAAAATTCAAATGCAGTGAAATTGATTGAAAAACACTGTGCGCCATTTTATTGTGGGCTTGGTTTTTTACAGCTTTCACTGTGCGCCCAAATGACAGGTCTCTTTCAATTCAGTGGGTCAAATAAGATCCCGGGGATACCAAATTTGGATAGGTTTATAAGGTTTCATAAATTTACAAAAATTAAAACCTCTGTACAGAAAAAAAAAATTCTTCATTTGCAGTGTTTTGCGCTAATAACTCTTTCATACTTGGTGTATGAGCTGTGAGTGGTGTCATTTTTGTTGTGACTTCTGAGGACGTTTTTCAATGCTCTATTTTTAGGACTGTGGGACCTCTTTGATCCTTTATTTTTATAGAATTTTCTATTTTCAAATTGGCACAAAAAATGCCTTTGCGACTCTCGGGTGCTATTTTCAGCTTACGGGGTAAAAGCAGTGAAAAAACGGTGATTATTATTGATAGATCGGTCATTTCGGACGCGGCGATACCTAATGGGGTTTTATGATTTTTACGGGTTTTTTTTATTTATATTTATATCAGGTCTAGGGAAAGGAGGGTGATTTGAATTTTTTGTTTTTTAATATAATTTTTTTTTTTTACTTATTTAGTTTTTTTACTATTTTTCGACTCCCTAGGGACTTTAACCCTAGGGGGTCTGATTGATCCTACCATATACTGCCATAACTTTAAATATGGCCAGTTTATGTGGTTGCATTACCATCTATTATAAATGTATGCACAGATCGCACATTGTAATAGATAGCATCGATCAGACAGCATCGGATATTTGTGTGATTCCAGGCTGTCATGGCAACGGATCGTGCGCCCCGGTGACGTCACGGGGAGTGCCGACGGAGCCAAGATGGCGGCGGCCCACGCGCCGCAGGCTCTTTAATGCCGCAAGACGCTTTTTGCGCGGCGATAAATGGTTAAAACCGTGGGTGAGCGACGGGCGTTTGCTTCATATGAGCAAATGCCGGTGAGTATGAAGAGGGTTTAGCCCGTGAGCCCTCTTCATATCCCCCTGACGCAGTAAGACGTTTAAAGGGTACGTTTATTGCCTATGGGGTTAAAGTTGTACTTTTCTACAAAAAGCAGAAGTTAGAAAGTTGGACAGGGGACAAAACATGGTTTTATAACCTAAAGATATTTTCAAATATTACCCCCATAGAGATATGATTCATAGTGTCATTCTTTATCCAAAAATTATTACAAAAAATAGGTTTTGGGACTTTCTGAATGCTAAATATGTGGTTTGTATATGACAATTATTTCTATATCAATGCAGCTTGCGAAGTTTTTGTAGCTAAAAATACCAAAACATTTCATTAGTCTTTTTTGGGACCGACGTATTGTAGTTCTGATGAGTTTATGGTCTAAATCTTGTGTTCTTTAGATACAATCAATAAAACCTTTTCACTTAGTAATGGATTAATCCATCATTGCTAGAATACCAAATTATTGAAGTTTTGTTTAATAAAAAAAAAATCTTAAGTAAACAAAATTAAAACATGTTATACTTCCCTTTTTGTCAATACCCAAAACAATAGGTCAACGGTTTAGCGAAGTCTTTGAATTTTAAAAATGTAAACCCAAAGTATAGATGACAGTATTTTTTCACTAATCTTACATAATTTATAGGCGCTTGCCTTTGATTTTAAACAAGATTTGTAATATGTCTTGGTACAATGAAGCTATTATTTAACCACATACATCCAGGCAGGTTGTCTTCTTTAAATAGTATTAAGCGAGTATCATCGGCCGAGCTTGATGCTCGGTGAGGTAGTAGCATATCGGGACGGCTCGTTGCTCGGGGACGAGTAGTTGCCATGTCGATAAAACGAGCATTAATTTAAAAAAAAAAAAAAAGTAAAGAAAAGTAAACAAAATACAATTAAAACTTTAATTTAATCATTTAATTGAAGAAACACGGAAGAACACTGTGCAGAATAGATTGAGATTTCTGCGAACATCTGCGATCGGCCCCTGGAGGAACGCGTGCAGAACGGTGTTCTACGCAATCAGATTCGAACGAACAATATGTGTATGTAGAGAACAACTTGCAGATGTGTCAACATCGCAAGTGGTTTCTTCACACATATTGTTCTTCAAATACTATTGCGGAGAACCCGTTCGCACGCGTGTCTCCGAACAGATCGCAGATGTTGCGAAACTATGCAATCTGTCTGCAGTGTTCTTTCAATAGTTATTTTAGTGAAAACATCTGCACTGAACCGTGCTCGTGTCAGTTTTGAATTTTACTAACAAATGCTCGGCTCGGCATCAGGAAATGTTAGGCTCGAGGAACGAGTACCCGAGCATTTAATGCTCGCTCCATCTCTAGTCTAAAGAATGATAAAAGAATCAAAGTATTCATCGCTATGTTCAAAAGTACTAAGATTAAATTACAGTCATTTTCTAGAAAAATGTATGTTTCACACATTTTTATCCTGTCACAAAATAGCTCATTGGTGCAAAACATCTTTTTTTCATTCTAACAAAGAGAATGAGGCTGATATCTCATGAATCTGGGATTAAAGAAAATGTTCATGCATTTGATCTCATAAAACTTACAACATTGAGCATAAACATTTTGAGTCAGAAAACAATAGTTACAGTAGAAATGCATCAATCCTTCATTGGCTTCATCATAAAAAACCAGTCAGCAATGAATTAAAACCACACTTTAACATTTTATACCAAATGAAACCAACCCATGTATACTACTGGCCGGATGATAGTTACGAGGCAGACAACAAACCTTGATAAAAAGGTAAGTTGACACCAATTCACTCTATTTAAATAGAGATGCTATGTGAGAGGAAAACACATTTTGAACAAGTTAAAGCATTTGGCTTCTTAAATAAAAAAAATCAAAAATGACCAATAGATCTAATAAGCAAAGATATTTGAAAATTTAATCTATTAGTATACCTATGCAATTCAAAACTACAGGATCAGATTATACTTACAAATGTCTCATCCACATGGTCTCTTGGAAATGTTGCCAAGACTATTGACTTACCAATCATTCCTTGCTACACGTATTAGTTTTAACCTTTTAAACTAATGAAGCCCATAAAAGAAGTGTTCTCAATTTAAGATCGTTAAAAACAACTGGTTTTTTTAATTTTACCTTGCAATCAATTGATGTATACAGTAAAGTAACTACAAAAAAAATAAAAATTAAACATACACGAAGGGGTTGTGATTAATACAAACATTGAATCATCAGAATCTAGCTTATAAATTGAGTGCTACTCTGTCGCCTTTATTTTTTATGCATAAAATACGTATACAAAAAACTCCAAGCTTATTTTATTTCAACTGTTTAAAACTATAAGGAGATATTTAAGCCCTGAAATGTGGTAAATAAATACTAACCAAAGCAGAAAACATACCTCAATGCAGCGCTCTATACAGAGAGTCTCTTCAAACAGAACAGATTCAGTGTGTATTGACAAAGGCACCGGGGCCAAAACGTTGTCTCGAACATGGTTTATCTTATTAAATGATGTGCAAAAGAATCCAAAGCATTATGACAGCTATTTTTCATGGGAAATTTCACTGCCTTTTTATTGTTTGCCAGTATAGGTTGTCTTCCGCAATGCACTAAATTATGATGCAGAGGTTATTTCACGACATTTAATTCTCTTTAATGATTGGGTTCCTTAATACAAAACACCCAAAAAGATTAACTTTAGACATCAGATTGCCTTTTATAAAAAATGAATCAATACAGATTAAAATCAGTAGTTCCATGTGGTATGCACAAAAAACTGACCTTTAAATTTGCAGCAATAAAAAAAAAAAAAAAAAAAAAAAATAAGACCTGCTAAACCCTGTCACTGTTTTCACATTTCAGCCAACTTTTATTATATAACGTATAATTTTATTGTGGATTACATCTATAAATACTGTTAACTGACAACTATTTAATCTTCTTTAGATTATAGAAGAAATATATACTTTGATCTACTAATAGGATCAGGTAAAGGCTGAAGATATGCAGGCCAACAAGGAGAGAAGTGGAATGGACTCTGCCGTCACAGTCCATATTTAAATGATAGGAACAAGGAAAGGAAGACGGATGGCCACACTAGGTTAAATGTTATCTTGATCAAAACGAATTCCATAAGTTATGGAATCTTCTTCTGAAATAATCAAATATAAAGGAAACAAAGCAGAACAAAATAGGTTTGAGCGGAATAAAGATCTTTATCACAAAAATGGTATATTACACAAAATAATTTCTGATTTTTCTCTGATCTTTTTTATAGGACTGGGTATTTTATTTTATTATTTTTTTAATCGGGTGTGTTTATGTTAGCTACACAATCAGGAAACCTTTTGACTTCGTCATAGGCGCTCTAAAACTAAAACGAAGAAACCTTTCATAGATTTTTAATAAATAAAATTACAAATGGCAAACTAAATTGTATTTTTGCACGGGTTACAAATCCATCATTAAACCTTCTGGCATCCTGTCCAGTCAATTCCAACAGGGATAGGGCCCCCACAGGGAGCACGATGAAAGATTAATATCTGTCAACATCAATATGTGTATAGATGGTTTGTGACGGAAACACATCAAAGGTGAGCTTGAGGACCCTGGTCTTATGACAATGGTTATTCTTTTCTTCTGGGTGACAACACTGTCAGTCAGTTAAAACCATCAATAACACTTGTTTATTAGCTAAAAGATGAATAAAATAAAAACATGTTATTCTCTCAGTACAGAAAGTCGGGTCTGTTTTAACAATGAAGGCTATCCCCAGGAGTCATTATAATCCTGTTTCTGGCCCCACCCCAAAACAATACAATCACAGGTTTTAGCGAATTTCATTGGGAATTTTTTAAATGTGACCAAACTGTTTTGAAACTGGATATGTTTCGCAATATTAAATAATTAGAAGTGTTAATACTTTAGGAGCTAAGTTTAGTTAATACTACAAACATAAAATACAAACTGTATGTATGTTTAGTACAATGAACATTAAGGATGCTGTATTCCATTAAAATTGCCTTTATGGGAGGCATTTATTTAACATGACAACCCAGGCAATATCTTAAAGCTTAAAGAAAGCAGTAAGTTGTTGCACATTGCGATGGATTAAAGGCAAATCATAATAATTTTAATCAAGACAAAAAAGAAACAAAGAAAAAAAGACTATAGTTTTCATTACAGTTGCGTTTAAAAACAAAAAATACTAGTGGAGACATCAACTTCTCAGGCAAATTGCACCAAATTGTTCTGGTCCCTCCTAAACTATTTCATACATCCACATCCCCAGTACTTTAGCAAACAAGCCCCTCTGCTGAAATTCAAAGAAACTATTTGCAACCGGCAACAAAACGCAAAAAGCTAGGATGTATGAAAAACCAAAAAAAAAATTAAAAAAAATTGACCAAAATGATATTACGATGAGCTAATTTTTGTCCCGAGGAACACAATTTTGTACAAATAATGGCTTAGAATGGAGAGTAGATCCCCATCTAAATTCTAGTGAAAGTAAACAGTGTAAGAAAACTATGCATTCATCACGGAATAATAATTCAAAAACCACACAGTTTACAAAAATAACCAGAATACTGAAATTAGAAAATAAGAGTGATCAGAAACCAATGTATTCAATCCTGGCCTTAACTGTCATGACTTAAATGAGTACCTGAATGAAAGTGTAAAATAGTTTTACATTTCTAAACAGTTGAAACAACCAATGTTCTTGGCGGTTCTTAAAACAAAGGTGGGGCTGTATACAAACAGTACGTGATGGTAAACAATAAAGGGAGTGGTTTTACTAGATCACTATAAAAGTACAAGGCAATTTGTCATTCCCACTCTTCCTACTGCTGTTATATTCAATGCTCGCTTCTAATGCAGGAAAAAACCATGGATAGGTAATGTTACCTAAATATACTCCTCCTAAGTTATTTCTCCTGGTTTTCAACAGGAAATAGTGCTTTATACAGACTTGATCTACTTTGAGATATGTTTCTTATTTCACCATTCCATGTTTAAAGCCACTTCTATTTCCAAAAATCTTCTTTTGTTTTATTTCATTTATAGATGGATTTAACTGTATTCTAAATAGCCAATGTATAAAATATAACCTCTGTAAATGTTTACATTCCCTAATAATAGTATTGGATGTCTTCTGAAATCCAAAATAAAATGCTATGAAAATGTAAAACTTACTAATACTTGAACTTTATTTCCTGAGGAAGGAAAGGAGAGATTTGGAAGCTGGCCAAGTTGGAAAAAACAAAGGGTCAGAATATACACCAAATACAGAACCGTCAATCTCACTTTGGATCGCATTGGCAGTCTGTACTTACATTTTTTAGCCTGGTTCCTTTTCATACATAGGGAAGTGCCATTGAGATAGGCTAGGCCAAGAGTTAGAAATAGAAATATTTTAAAAATGGGAGTGTTGGTGGATGAAGTTTTATGAATTTACACTAAGCATTATCTAAGCGCACACTGCAAACACGGAATATTTATCCCCAATTAAAGCTCAAATGTAGGGATAAGCTGTGACTACTTACATTTAGTGAATTGGGTCGGGGGGGGGGGGGGGGAGGGTCTTAGTCCTAAAATCCCCAGATGGTTTTAGCATTGTCGTCTAAATAAGCCAAAGGTGGTTTATAATTCTCAATGCCTTTTCTTTTGCTAGATTGACAAAAAAAACTGTGTATCCATATTAATTTATACCGGTTGATAGTCATAGGGGCAGAAAAGGTCAGAAGTGCCAGCAGACCAAAAAAAAAAAAGGGGGGAAAACAAAAAGGGGAAGGATATGTACCACAGCAGACCTATAAAAAATGGGAGCAGGAAGAAAAGAACAGACTTCTGCCACCTGATGTAAAGAGGTAATATTCATCAAAAAAAGGAATAAAAATAGCGGTGCATTTTGGAATGACACAAAAGCAGACGAAGAGGAGGAGCAGTAGTTTGGACAGTGGGACAAAAAAGGTCTTTATAACCTGAAGATTTAGTCACCCCAACCAGATTTATTCTGTTCCTTTTG
The DNA here is from genome assembly GCA_019512145.1 of Engystomops pustulosus. NCBI lineage: Eukaryota > Metazoa > Chordata > Amphibia > Anura > Leptodactylidae > Engystomops > Engystomops pustulosus. Next base: position 6,856 of record WNYA01004121.1, on the reverse strand, counting down.
TGTAATGAGTAAATAGCCTATTTGGTGTATTGTATTAAAATTAATTTGTTTATAACAGCATCTTGCTCAAGTTTTTCATAAATTACAATTTGTTCTAAATTAAGAAATTAAAATAAGGACAAATATTTTGTTATCATGGGCAGAGTATTTTAGTTATGACTGAGAAGTTGATGGTCATAAATCCTTGTGGGTTAGCATGTTAGGGGACATCACTGGTTTACAATGGGATAATTATGCAGTGATGTACTACACTAATAAAGTATGCAAAAAAAGTTTCAAGATTTGGTTTAAAACTGTACACATTTATTTTGAATAGTAAATTCCCTCTCCTGATATTTCACTATAAGTTATATAGTATATATCGTATAATATAAAAAGTTTTAAAAAAAAAACATTCCACGGTTGCAGATATATAACAGTGAGAAAATTAAAATGCATTAAATACACAAATGTCAAAAGGTTTTCTTTGAACCTCAATCTGATCAGTATGTTTCATACCAAGAAAAAAGAAAAATATTATAATAGTAGTTACCATTTCAAAACTATAATTATATGACTTTTAGTTGGAAACAAGTGTAAAATCATTGGCATAATTTATACATTCTTCATTTACAACACAATGATTCATCAGGCATTTTTTGTAAGACTGATAGATTCTGATAATTATGCATTCATCAATCTCTAAATCCACTTAGGGTCAAAAAAATAGCAGAAACAAAAAGTTAGAAAAAAAAATGTATATCAAAATGTTCAATTCTTGTTTTAATACTATAAAATTAGCTAAAAGTGAAGAAGAATAGTTTTACATTTCTTTATAGATGAACCAATGTCCTTTTGGTGTAAGCAAGGCGGGGCGAAACCGAATTGCACTTGCTGGGTAATTAAAAGGGCAGGGGTTTTGTAGCTTCCACTACAAAGCACAAGATAGTGAATTTGACAAAACCTACTTGCTACTACAAGGTAGTTATGATTGCTTATGATTCTGTAGGAACATCCTGGATTGACTCATTACTCCACTTATGTTTTTTTTTGCTGGTTTTGAATTTTCTCTAAATATTTTAGTACTTTTCTTATGTAGTCCATGGATTACCTGAAATATTTTTAAACATAAAGAATTTATATTTAAAGTCTAAGCCAATTCGTTTCCAAAAAATATTTTGGGATTTATATGTTATTTTTTTTTATATTCATTATATTTCATGTGCCAGTCTTTAAGTATTGCTACAAAAAGGAAATCTGAAATATTTAACTGGTGGACATGGTAACATGCCTAATCTCAATATTGGATGTCTGCTATAAACTAAAACAAGTGCTATAGAATGTAATAACTTAACTATACTTTAACTATCATGCTATGAATTAAGTAATTTAGGGAGTAACTAGTGGGGAGTTGAAAAAAAAACAGAAGGGTTAAAAGCTTCCTACAAATACTGTCACTCCAATCTCATTCAAAGTTCCTTTCGGGCGTGTACACCCACACTAGGATTCTTGCCTCAGTTTTACACATCAAGATTTGGATACAATTTTAAAATCGGAATCCAGGTGCATGAGATTTAGACTAACAAATAGTATCAACCTCAATCTGACAATACTGATAATTATCCCAAAATATTTTGGCCCAAATGTTGGGATAAAGTCTAAAAGATTTAAAAATGTATGTTTTTTTTAAATGAATTAGGTTAGAGAAAAAAGGGTCCAACCCCAGATTAAAAATTGTTTAAGCTTTGTCTTCACAATCAACATGTGGTTCCTCATCAATGTTCTTTTTGCACAGAAACCAGTTTGTTAATTCAACAGGTTGATTGTAGTCTTCAGGGGCAGAAAAGGTCGGAAGTTCAAGCAGACCCAAAAGAAGAGGAATGGATCTGTACACAGACCTCTACAATTGGGACAGGAAAGAAAAAGAACAAAGAATTCTGCCACGGATATGTTATGTAAAAAGACACATAAAAAAGGATTAACAAAAGTGTTGCGTGTTTTGTTTTGTGTGAACAAAAAGCAGGAGTAGTTGGACAGTGGGGATAAGGGTGAAGACACACATGGAGTGTTTGGGCAGTTTTTACTAAGTGCGGTTTTCAGATCGTAAAAAACGCATGCGTTTTAACGATCTGAAAACGCAATAGTAAAAACGGCCCAAAAACGCATGTGGTGTCTTCACCCCTAAGAGTTCTTAGAACCTGGAGATTTTTTTAAAGATTCCACCCCAAAACAGATTTTTCATGTACTGTATTATTGTCCGGTTCTATTGTAATGATTTTATTTTTTATGAAAAACTTATTTTATGATCCAAAGCATCTGCGGAGCTGTTTTTCCTAGCAAAGTTGCATTGCCAAACAAAACATCTTCATTAGTCTGGGACTAAGTATTGAAGTTTGATGAGGGTTTCTCGTCAGAAATCCTTGTATTCGTAGGTATACAATTAAATATCCTCACTCCTACATGGAGAAAGAACTAGGGAAAGCAATTATGTGTATTTGTCTGCTAGCATCACACGATTACTTGAACCCGTTTGTTTGATTAAAAAGATGAACAAAAATAAAATTTGAACAAAATCACAACACTATCATCCATCAGTATCGAAAGTTTGGGTGGGTGTAGCAATAAAAATTCCACAGGAGTCCATTGACAATCCTTGTATCTAGTCCACACCCAAAACAATACTATTCACAGGTTCTTAGCTTACCTTTAAAAAATCTCAACATGGGTGTCGGACTGTAGATTTCCAAAAGATTATTATGACTAGCATTTTGATATAACAGGAATTGCCTTTAAATTTTAAAAACAGATTGTTAGTTATCGGTTGCAAAGCCTATGGGAGCTAATTTAACATAACAATCCAACATATATCTTTAAAAAACCATTGAGTGTGAGGGTCAGATAATGAGTAGATATGCTTTAATTGATTATATGCTTAGATTGAGACCTGTGCCCTTGTGCCTATATTTGACTATGTTGTTGAAATACAGAGATTTTCCCTTACATCAGCCCTAACCAGACATGCAACTAGTCAGCGGAATCAAACCCTGCCCACCACTTCTCCCCCGTCTTGGGATGAAAAGCAGATGTTACTCAAAAAGATAGCACGGCTTCTGGACCAACGGTCAATTTCCTAAAACCGTGTTACAGGAGAGACTTAGCCATGGCAACTGGTCTATTGCGACCAATCAGCAAGGTCAGAGGCCAGACATGAATGCTTAGCTATAAACCAAATTATAAGATTTTTTAAATGTCTGTAACCACACCTTGTTGTTGTGGATAAGAAAGCTATGTATCAGGAAATAAAGACACAGTTCATTCTTCTTTTCTGTACGGCAGTTGAGAGCAATGAACCTAGGGATTAAAAATTAAAACAGAATTCCAGTTTCTGTATTTTTTACCAAAACGTGCACGCATGCTAAATAATTTGAGGGAGGGTGTGTTCTGAGAGAAGGAGAAGAGAGTAAGGCGGTCTTACGTGCCCCGGAAAAGTGGCGCCCCAAGCCCACCCTGCCGAACAGGGCCATCACCCGCTGCTACCGTAAAACCGAGGACCCGAACAAGAGGACGGGGACAACGAAGCTTTGTCCAACACAATAGAGGACCGCGCTGCCTCAATGAGGACGGTAAGTTAATGAATATTATATAGTGTTGGGAATGCCGTGATGCATTGGGGTTTGAATAAGTAGTAGCTTCTGAACTTTCGGGGTATAAGGGCTAATTGTGGAGTGGTGAGAATCATCTTATTTACGGTGATCGATGGGATGGTTCAGAACGATGTATTGTGAGTATAGGACACTCCTACTGGTGTCACTGGAATTCACCACGCCCTCATTCTCTCAGGCACTGAGTCAGACCTTCTGGAGGAAAGTGAAAGTAAAAGGTTCATTGTGATGTGACATATAGAGGCTCGCCCCTCTGTAGAAGCTGGGAGGAAGCTTGCAGACGAGAATAGTACAGCTTGACATCCTCGTTCAGGGGACTTGGGACTGGGAGGTCGGATTGTTTGTATTATTTATCGGGGGGAGGGAGGGAAAGGGAATTAAGGTGCTAGGTAGAGACCGGGCGGAAAATAGCATTTGACTCACTAGAGTACCGGTGATTAAGGTACCGAGGAAGCACGGGTTGTGGGGCTAAATAGCCTAGGGTTGTTTGTGGAGTCGGGTTGGTAGGCATAGGGATTGGTTATTTGCTGAAACACAAGGTGCGCGGGCCCCTGCGTTGAGTGAGTAGCTACACAAACGTGTACCTGGTTAGAAAATGATGTAGGTGTGTTAGAAAGTGGAATACACTTCACCGAGGGGGCAGCGACTGCAGTCAAGCTGTTGAAAACAGGAAGGACAAAAAAGTATGTATAATTGTGCGAGGTTGTACAGTATGTTGAAAGCCCTCAATGGGAAGGCTGCAGCCTACAGTGTGGAAGCAAATTGAACCACAAAGTAGAGGTGGTTAGAAGTAAGGGATACTGGAAATGTGCTCAGGCTCACTAAAGATGGCCAGGAGCATTGCAAGAATGAAGGATGCGTCAGAAGGCGAGGGAGATGGTGGTCAGCAAAAGTGGAAGTGCTATTGGATATGTGAGCTTGTAGATGAGAGATGTGAATATGGGGAAAGATGGCGGACAGAACATGCTGCTCAGCCACCGCACTATATGGCGGCCAACAGTGTCCAGAAGGTGTGCGACAGGTACAGTTTTGATTTAAAAATCTGGTGGGGTGAATGTGATTGTCAAGGTGGTGACCAAGAACTAACCATAATAATTTGGTTAAACCCCCTTTGGTCCAAGCCCCGCCTTCCTCCTTTAACCCCCACATAGTGGCCATTGGGAAAACATAGTGCAACACCCTACTACACTCTCATTACCTCCTCCGATCCGGTCATACTCTCGGGTCCCGCCCATGTGGAAACTCACAAATAGAAACCTGGCAGCTGGGAATGTACTGGGATAAGAAGTTATGAAGACCCCACACCCGTTGTTCATGGTGAACAGTCAAAAAGCAAAGCCCCGAAGCAAAGATCAAAAAGGTTCTCTATCACCCACCAGCCCTCCTCTAAAACATGCTGTCAATAGTACACGCAGGCAAAGACAGGGGAATTATGGGCAGGAGCGACCAGGAAGCTGTCAGATGGTTAGGTCCATTATCACGGTCAGAGATGATGAGGAGAAGAGGAAGAAGAAGGAAGAAGAGCAATCAAGTCATACGCTCTCCAAAGCTGGATGTATAAAAGCTCAGCTCCAAAGCCCTGACCACTCTAAAGCCACAGTATCAAACGAAAGACCACTTCTACAGTCCCGGTCCTCAGAGGAATTACCAACAAATTATGCCGAAGTCATGGGTAACAAAGGAAAAATAGCAAGTTCCCCACAATTCATGGCAACCACACCACCCATGCCAGAGTTTGGAAAAGTGGGCCCTAGGGTAAACAGGATAGTATAATACCCCTCTACAGGAGGTCAGTAATTAGTACCTGGGACGAAATGGGGATCGAAATAACCATGAAGTAGGAGCCGTATGAATCCAGCCAACATGAGGCCTTAAAAATTAGGGAGGGTATAGCCAGGGAAATAAGATAAGGGGGCCCCAAGATTCAGCGTGAACGAGCAACAATTTATACAGGATAACGGTGATCGTGAACCAGAGACGGTGGTAGTGGCTAATATGGGGATGTCCCGGCGATGTCTAATGCATGAAGGGGTCTATTGGAGGCAGGAGCCAGAGCTCGAGCAGTACTCTCGAGTAAGCAGTTGGAGTAATTATATTAGTGTTGGGCTAAGTGGAAACCACAGGATATGCAGCGCAGTAAGTGTCTGTTTTACCCCTTCATGATTCCAAGGGATATCACCAATATCCAGTAGCGGAATGTGTTAAAATACATTCTACAGACCGTCCCTCACTTCATAAAAAATCCCACGAATCGACGATATAGAAGAGATGAGGTGGTTTTCCAAGACCCTCCCACCACTCAAATTCGTGTCAATCGTCTAACGTGGGATTAGTCGGATAATGAAGATGTGCTCTCGTAACCCCTGGAAACCTAGTGCACCCAGATGGTGAAACCGAGATGTTACAAGTAGCATAGTCCCTTTTAGTACAACAGTTGGCTACTGGGGAAAAATCCCCGAACATGATAAATCTATGCAGTTTGTCCGGATACTGGGACATTTATAGGCGATTTGGGGAATTGAAAGATCTTGCTAATTTTGATTAAGTTATGGGCACGAGACATATCTCAACAACAATCACTCCACACTTAGCGCATCTAAATCATTGATAGACACAAGGAATTCAGGCATCCATTTATTGAGAATTAAAAGGGGTGGGCACAAGATGTCTCAGGATCAAAGTGGCAGCATAAGAATGGCTCAGCAGGGAACTGATGAGGCTGCTAGAATGGTCCAGAGATATCAATATCTCTGGATAGGACCATAGCAAATGGGTCAGGTTTGGTATCAATGCGGTCCTGGAATTCACCCGGATCCAATGATACCGGAACCATGACCCCAGGACCTTCCCATGGGGTAGCTGTGGCTTCTCCAGGGCTCTGGATGTAATATCAGGTAGGAGGGACCCCTCCTTAGGGTGGACAGAGGTGTGTCCACAACTGATATAGTCAGGCACCACTGAAGGGGCTTTTGTCTTTGTCCTGGGGGAAACTAACATCAACCAAGGGCAGGGAGGATCTAAAAGTGTGGACTACCCATCCCCATTAGGCCACACACACAAAGGTAACTAACCAAACTGCTTAGACTTGTAGTGCTACCCGTGTAATTTGTGCTCTGATTACTGTATATATCTATTGTGTGTACTGTATTGTCTAGTGTGCCCTTAAGGCAATTAACCCCTTAAGGACGGAGGGTTTTTCGCCTCATTTCTCGCTC
>WNYA01004120.1:0-20427 GCA_019512145.1 Engystomops pustulosus | reverse complement strand
GAATTTAGATGGAACCGTGTCCAAACTGTGGAAGCTGCAGCTCTGAGTTAGAGTCTCCTGACTCAGTTCCTGGGATTGATTTCTGTGACAGCACTAAAGGTGTGCTCCACACTGACCCTCTCTTCACTCTGACTCTGCAGACTGGACCTGAGACCATGAGGGTTTTATACTCCCCTTGGTCAGGTGGTAGCACCTCTCCAATCACACTCCAGTTTACAATACAGCCAACTGATTGGACAACATCTTACACCCATTTAACTATTGCATTTCCAGGCAGAGGCTACAGCTGCAGATTACGTGAGATCTCTCTGCATTATCCTCTGGATGAGTTGCGCAGGCTCACCAGATGGATCCTGACAGAGAGAGGGCCCTATTTGCAACTACCCCCTTGCCTATCCATTGGCAGGGGTGTTGCAGTAAACTGATGGTAGATGTCCTTTAACCAAATGAATACTTTTACAACCCTCTACATGTAATGATGTGTGGGTGCTTGGTACTGCCGATCATTTCGAGATCCAGTTGATGGACCTCCACTGATTTGAAGACCTACCCTGAAGACAGGTCGTAATTCTCAAAATCGTCTTCCATTTTATATGATTTTATATTGGAATCTAACAACAATTGTGCATCTTCCCTTCTGCACTACCACAATTAGACAATGACCGTGCACTAGATTAGATTGTCTGTATACTGATGGACAGGACAGGGCCTCCAAGGAGATAGACAATATCACTTTAAAAACATACAGTAGATTTTTTATTATAGTTTTGATTTTTTTCCCTTTCTTTTTTTCTTTAATTATGAACACCACAATATTTTTCCAGCAAAAGTGATAGCAGGCATCATATTTCAGCAATACCGTCTGCTTTTTGATGTAGGATTGTTGTGAATTACTTTTCTTCCCTTTGACTATAAGTCATTTCTCTGTACCTCCCTGCGCCAGGATCTGGATGTGTGAATTTTACATCCCCTCTAATCTTTCAGTCATGCATCTCCTACCCCGACGCTGAGAGTGACAGCTACTAAATTGGTACAAACATCCGCACTACTCCTGATAAATATTTTTTACACCCCTGTCAGTTTTGTTTGTGACAGGACACTTTTATTAAATTTTACTGATAATCACAGGTTATTTTGGTAGACGCGGGTGTGATATATAATATCTCTATGGTGGGGGTTACACAGATAAACACATATATACATGCACAATGTAAAAATAGATCAAATAATCTCCATTATTCATATATATATATAATTCAGTTGGGGCAGGCAGTCCCTCCAATGTGTACAGAGTATTGTGACTTTCTGATGAAAGATGGTAAGAAGGTAGAATCGGACAGATGGAATTTAACATGGCCAATCCTATTGGGTAGATAAGCCGCCGCCACCACCACATGGCCGCCATCTTGAAAGCTTCCATATTGGATCAAGGTCATGTGTTTCCAATGGGGAGACGGCTATGTAGCCTATCACACTTGTTCTGGAAATTCACTGGTGCAATTAAATTTGCTAAATCTCTTGGGGCTCAAAAGTCAGGGGCTTTTGCAGCACCGTGTGTGCATATAAATGTATATATGTATAATTTATATAAATATATAAGGCTAGGTGTATATGTGTATGTCCACCAAAGAAATCTGAACTGTTACATTTACTATCACAAATTTTGCACAGCCGCCTCCTGTGACCTGGGGAACGTCATAGACTATGTTTTTCGTCCTGTGCTTTCCAATTATTTGCCAACAAAATAAGCTTTGAGAGAGACATTGGCTTTGTATAAATCACTGAAGAGAATTCCTGGGGAAGGGAGAATCAGGGAGTTGAGAGAGACGTTGGCTGTGTGTGAATCGCTGAAGAGAATTCCTAAGGAGGGGGGAATCAGGGAGTTGAAAAAGATATTAACTGTGTTTGAATCGCTGAAGAGAATTCCTTAGGGAGGGAATAAGGGAGTTAAAAGAGATGTTGGCTGTGTGTGACTGAAGAGAATTCCTGAGGAAGGTAAAACAGGGAGTTGAGAGAGACATTGGCTGTGTGCGAATCACTGAAGAGAATTCCTGAAGGAGGGGAAAAGTGGGAGTTGAGAGAGACGTTGACTCTATGTTACTCGCTGAAGTAAAATAAGCTCCCTCATTCCCCCCCTACCTCATGCTGTAGGGGCAGCCGTGGAGGAGACTATATAGTGGACTCAGCACTCAGTTCAAACTCACATTGGGTGATTTGCATACATGGCGGAATAACTTTGGAAACAGAATGTAACCTTTTTTATGAGGAGGAAAAAAGGAAAGGTTGCACTGCTTTCCAAAAACAGATTTTAAAAATATATTTATTTAGGGGTGAATACATTTACTGGCAGTTCCTTTAAAGAGGACCTGTCACCCATAATTTCGGCACTAGGAGCTGCTTACTAGGAGTGCCTAAACAAATGCCGCGGTGTTAGAAGGATAGCGTTACCGGAAAACCCCGGTAACGCTATCTAACACTGCAGCGGAGTGCAATGTAATCGTTGGACCGCTCGCAAAGCTGTCCGATGTATTCATGAGGGGGCGGGGTTGGGCCGTGGTTAGGCCACCCTATGGAGTGAGCAGAACGGTCCGGGGAAGAGGCAGTACCTCATATTGCCCCCTAATAAATACGTCGGACCGCTTTGAGAGTGATCCAGCATTTACATTGTACTCCGCCGCAGTGTTAGATAGCGTTATCGGCGGTTTCCGGTAACGCTATCATTCTAACACTGCGGCGTTTTTTACTTTAGTGCCAAAATTATGAGTGACAGGTCCTCTTTAAGTGTATTCTAATTCTTATATATTGTCACTTACAGAATCTATTTTGTTGTAGCTCAGAGCAGTTATTTACTATCCTGGACAATGACGGGAACTACATCTAGTATATAATAATAAAATGACAAAATTAAAACCAGAAAGTAGCCTTGGGGGACATTGCAACCCATATCACAGTCAGAAGGTGGCGCCACCTCCAGTACGGGAGACACATATATTTGAAGGTTTATTATCTTGTTTGCTGTAGTCACGTGGGTGGCTCTTTTTTGTATTTGTGATGGACATACTGGGACATACATGACTTCTGTAATAATGAATGATGGATATTGTGTCTACCCTCCATGTATGAAATGATAACTCCTCACATTCTGTCTTCCTTTTCTAATATTAACTCGATTAATTGGAACTAATCCTATTGAAGTAATGGTCGGAATATGTTAAACAAAACTGGGCCAGATCATGGAAATATCCCAGAGGCCTTGTAACAGATTTCCCATCTTGTGGCAAAATAAACAAAATCTTGGCCAATAATTTAGAATAAATTGTCTCCAGTGGATTTTGAGTCACCTCACACAAGCCGAGTCTATTTATCTCCCCGAGCTTGTTCCAATACTTTACAAAGAACTGTCAAACATTCCTGATGGGTCTTGGAACGCGGTGAAAATGTCAGATATCCGGACTCGTCTAATTTGTATCCCTTAATATTCGCAACCCAAAGCCGAGCGTAAAATTCACAAAAATAATTAATTTTATTTTTTCAATAATTTTCTCGGTGATAGAAGAAGTTTGCTGCTTTTTCATATATTTAGGGAATTCATGCTTGAAATTGCTCTGGATTACTTTGTAATGTTACTATTAGAAATCCTCAATTCATATTATAGAATAGTCTGAGAATGTTTAATTCATTGGTCCATGCTTTACAAGGTCACATATTTTTATCTACATAATAAACTATTTTTTTACCTTGAATAGTTTTTGATCTGTCTCTTAAAGGGGTATTCCTCCCGTGAAGACAAGATTCTTAAATATACTCAGGATAACAAAATAACACATTCTCTAATTTAGTGCTATTAACAAAAATACAACATTTCACAGATATAATTCAATCCTGTCTCTATCAGTTCTGCTGTACACAATTTTTGTAGCCCTGGGATCCAACTGTACATTTTCTGACTATAGTCGGGCAGTGCAGATTCTTCTCATGAATGGCTTCTCCTGTCTGCTCACTGCAGTGAACGCTGTCCCTCCCCCCTCCATTAGAAGACAAACTGATACACAGACACTTTCTGCCGGCAAGCAGTTTGTAGAGTTTACTCTACAAGCTACAGATAAGAAAAGGTCTTTATACAGGGGAGGGAAGCACTCTATGTGTGTTATAGCTGGGATGTAGAAGTTCTGACAGTGTGTGTAATAGCTTAGATGAAGCAGGGCTGAAGTATGTCATTGTGTTTTATATCCATCTCATGGATCTCATCATCTCTCATCTCTGATCTGTCTCATCTCTCTTTCTATGTGTCATATTAGTAAATGTTCAGAAGCAAAATAAAAGTGCAGCTACACCCTGTACCTTGATAATCTAAGCACATTGTCAGCACACAGCATCTCACAGCACTAGAGGGATCATGAAGTGTCTGTTTAAAGAGTTCCCGCTCACACTCTGGAATATTACACTGACCAGCACTTTGTGATAGGAGCTAAAACAGCAATAAAACTGAGCAAAATTGTAAAGTAAAGGGTTTGAGATTATCTTTAGATTCAGATCAAATTTTTTTTTCATGGGCCAACCCCTTTAAGAATGTAATGGAACTTATTAGTCCAAGGCTGTTAACCCTCCACAGGATTACAGATCACTGTATTATGGAGAATGCTTTCTGTCATGGATTCCAATGGAATGTATAAGCAAAGTTCCCTTCGTAAAGAGGGAGTAAATCTATCTATATAGTGCCATCTATAGGTAGCTACTATGTCAGTCATTGCCTGACCCATAAATGAGCCTTGACTAAATGCTTATCTACCTATAGGTGACACCAGAGAGAAAAACTCCTTCCTTCTGGAGGAGAGTTAATTTGCATAGCTTACCTATGCATCTTTTTCCATTGATCTCTATATTAAGAACCAATCATTACCTTCCGCCAAAATAAATTGTGACCTGCTGTGACACTTGCTCTATTACAGAGGATTTTTCTTCCCAGAAGCATAAGCACTTAGAACATGTATGGACCCCAATGATGTTTTTGAAGGCCCCTATTACAGATCCATGGCATGAATATGCAATTTATAAGGAACTTTCCCTAGTTAAGCTCCTACAGATGGGATCCGCCTTAACTTAGAATTAAAGGGATTTTCTAGGTGAGTGATATTGGCATCCTTTCTCTGTAGGATGGGTCATGAGTGTTAGATCAGTGGGAGTCTGACACACAATATTGCAACATGTAAGCAAAAACCTTAGGGGAATTTACTTGTAGATCTAGGGACAAAGATTTGTTATCTATGGCCTCCTTCCATCTAAAATCATCTATCAGTGCCCTTCCATGCTGTAGCTTCATAGGTTGTTACACTGTGCATGAGGACTTCCCCCTCCCACTGTGTGCGGAAATTATCTCTGCTGCAGTGAGATTAAATAAGGGAGAGGGGGGAGTGCTGAGCAAGCTTAGGAGGAGACAGTATAATAGCCTGTGAAGCTACAGCACAAAGGTGCTGCCCTCAGCCACATTCCTTTACACAATTTTACTGACTACCCTTTCAGAAAGGAGTTTTAGGAAAGTGACGTCCTATAGAAAATGATGAAGTAGTTACTTGTGGCTATTTTAATAGAAAGATGATGAAATTTTACATTTTAAATTTTTTTTATATGAGTTAATTTGTAACTCTTTAATTATTGCCCTTCGTTTCCAATAATGAAAAGGGAGGTTTTTTTCAAGTGCAGCTGCTCAGAGCAGGTGTATTTTAGCGACTTTTTTTTTTTTACGACTTTTAAGGCACAAAATATTGTGACAGATGCCACGCAGAACAGCTATTCATAAGTCATGGCGTAGACACTCAAATCCGCTTTGCTTTCACCCAAAAAAGTCGCAAATTAGAGACAAATTTAATAACTGCGGCAAAAAATTGTGCAAAAAAACCCGGCAAAAATATCCCAAACAATTATGATCAATGTTCCCCTAAGTATCTTACTGAATGCTGGTTTTACTTGCTGGGGGATTTGGGAGCTGGTAGACCTAGTATACAGGTAGCATACTGTGGGATACTTCAGGAGCAGTGATAAGGTTCGTCCGAATTCTGAAATTAGCATCTACATAATAAATTAGTTTTGCCTTGAATAGATTTTGATTCTGAAGGGAAATTTGCCTAATAAAAATAATTTCATGAAAAGATACATAAAAAGTGAAGTATATCATAAACATATTTACATGTGCTACATTACACCGTGCTGGGCATTGGCGCCCTCCGGTGGCTGATCTGTCTCTAGGGTCTACAGTAGATGTGCAGAAAGTCATAAACCATATCACATCTATCAGGCTACATTCAGACAAGCGGATGCAAATTTACAGTACAGTGTGAATTTTTTGGCGTTATAAAAAGCATCAGATTTTCTACAAAAAAATTTATTCTTTGCAAGAAGTCTCCAGCCTCATCCCCTCCATCTTCTCCTATTTCAGGTGCCCCCAGCTGATTTTGGGGTAGTTGGAATTTTCTCTCTGGTCCCCACAACTGTTCCAGGGTAATACGTGTTATTATTTGTGGGTCTCTACCGTCAAATGGGTGGAGCAAGCTTATTTAATTCAGCCAAGGACCGCCCACCTGACAGCAGAGATCTTAGCTATCATAATTTCAGTAAACAGTATGCTAATTAGGCCCTTTGGTGTCAGAGGGGTGGTCCTGAGGTGGAGTAAACAGTCTGCTCCCCTCTGCCGGTGAAGATTCAGAAATAATGGTAATGGAGGGGGACACAGCAAAAATCCAACTACACCACAATCAGTTGGAAAGGATGCAGATGATGAAAGGTCTTCTTTAAAGGGAGATTGTCATTAGATTTTACCCCAACAAACTACTGCAGCTTGGTGGGGGTCTCAGTGAGGAGACTGCCACAGATCACGAGAACGAGGGGTCCGATAGGGTCCCAGGTACCTCCATCAAACCCCTTGTTGCTCATGCGACCCCTCGTTCTTGTGATCTGTGATCTCTCATCACTGAGACCCCCACCGTTCAGCAAGTTAGACCCTATCCTGAGGATAGGGCTTTTCTTGTTTTCGTGGGAAAACTCTTTTACCTGCCTCTCACATGAGATTCTCATATTTAATATGACAGAGGCAGGTTTCTAGATGCTATAGAACAGACGTTTGGGCCGTCTGAATTGATTCTCCCCTGCAGCCTCTAAATTTGACCCGATTGCGAGTGTCAACCCTTTGGTTGTCACCGGTGGCATTTAAAAGACGGTGTCGACACTATCTTTGTTTTGATCGTCGCTCCCCGTGATGTCATCTGTTGCCATGACAGCCTTGGGTCATACAAAGACCCCAGACTTTCTCAGTTTAGCCCATCTATTACAATATGCTATTTGTAATAGATGATGTGGAAAATGCCCCCAGGATCAATCAGACAACACGGGGTTAAAGTAGGCTATGGGGTCTGAAAAATAGAAAGAAAAAAAAAATACAAATAAATAAATAAAACTTAAAAGTTTAAATCACCCCCTTTCCCTAGAACTGTTATAAAAATAAACAAGCAACATCATAAACACATCAAAATATAACGGTTATGCCCAATGGTGAACTCCGTTTAGGAAAATAGCGCCCAAATGTCCGAAATGCCACTTTTGCACCATTAAAACATACAAACAATTTCCCAAAAATCGATCAAAAGGTCGCAGAGACCTCAAAATGGTAGCAATGAAAATGTCAGCTCATCTTGCAAAAAAGGACACCTCACACAGCTCCGTACACCGAGGCATGAAAACGTTATTAGGGTCAGTAGATGGTGAAACAACTTTTTTTTCGGACGCAAGGTTTTAATTTTTAAAAATGTATTAAAGGACACCTGTCATCAGGTCTGTGTCACTTGTCCTGTCACTACTACCTGTTGGAGCAGCTCACAAGGATCCCATCCCAGCCTTTATCTAGTTATTTCATACATTATTCATTGTAAAATCATCTATTCTTTATTATGTAAATGAGGCTGGTCACATGGTCAGAGGCAGTGATGTCACCCCTGTTACCCCTCCCCTCTCCTCCCCCTGCTCATGTCTGTGTGTAATGTATAGTAAAGTATTGCTGGTGTGTGTATGTCATCTGCTGACATGCTGCATCCTCCTAATATACAGGTGAGAGACACAGACATCAGCTACACATGAATCTGACATGTTCTGCTGTAACATGGCTGCCTGGAGCTGCTGTATCTCTCCTATATACACACACATGCACACACAGGCTGCAGGGGGCGTGGCCACCAGCACCAGGAAGCACATCATTATACAGCCTCACATCATTATACAGGCTGTCAGTCATGCACTGGGGGTGTGGCTGTGCCTCCCACTCATGAATAGAGTGAACAGCTTGAATATGCTAATGCTTCATTGGACATTTCACAGGTCATTTGCATACAGCTTTAGGACCTCATTGCTTAGGTTTACAGGCATGTAGAGGGACAATGAAGGGATAGAGGCAATGCTCTCTAATGGCAGTTTATGAAAATATATTTAGTTTAGGGGGGTTATTCTGCATGACGGGTTCTCTTTAAAACACAATAAAACCTGTATAAATGTCGTGTCCCCATGATCGTACCGAACCCAAGAATAAAGTAGAGGTCTTGTTTGGAGCGCACAGCGAAGGTTGGAAAAAAACGAGACCACAAGAAAATGGTGGAAATGTGTTTTTTTTCACCGATTTTTACCGGATTTGGAATTGTTTTCCCACTTTCCAGTACACGGCATAGAATAATAAATACCATCACTGCAAAGTGCAATTTGTTACGCAGAAATAAGCCCTCATACAGCTCTGTACTCAGAAAAATTAAAAAGTTATATATTTTTGAAGGTGGGGAGCGAAAATTGAGTCCTTAAGGGGTTAAAATATCCCCCCTGTAGTTGTGGGTTACATGTAAGCAAGTTCTTTTGGTGAAATGACAGATACCATAAGAGGAAGATTGTCCAAATGAATGGAGATTTATTGGGAGAGATTTTATATATCACATAATCACACAGAAGAATTTCAGAAGCGAGTGAATTGTGAGTAGAGGAGAATGGAAAGGACGGAGGCTTCACATCACAGGCTTTTATGGGCTGCTGGGGTTTATGCAAACAAACAAACTCAAAGTAATCTGATCGTACAGTCATGCTCCCTTCCGTCTGTCTCTAACTTCCTTCCAACATAAATTCAATAACAGATGGAAGGGAGTAAGACTACAGAGCAGGATTACATCCTGATTTGTTTGTAGTCTGTTACTATAGAGACACATAGGTTCGTATAATGCAATGCAGCCAATGCAACCAATGCAGAAAATGTTCAATACATTTTACAAAAATTAATAGCACATATGAATTCAAGAAACTTTGTGGTGTACAGGCGGTCACCTACTTAAGAACACCTGACTTACATACGACCCCTAGTTACATCTGGATATTAGTAATTTATTGTACTTTAGTCCTAGGCTACAATAAACATCTATAACAGTTATCACAGGTGTCTGTAATGAAGCTTTAGTGTTAATCCCTCAAAAAAATTTTGACTGGGGTTACAATAATAAAGTATAGAGTTCCAACTTACATACAAACTCAACTTAAGAACAAACCTACAGAACTTATCTTGTATGTAAACCGGGGACTGCCTGTATAATACTAGAGGAAAATGCTTCTTTCACTATCTACTTGTCTCCTATTTTGCTCCCTAAAAGGAAACTGTCAGCAGGTTTTACCCAATTAAACTACCAGCCCCTCTGGTAGGGTGTGAAATGTCCTTTCTATAATCCACTCTTTTATGTGAAATCTCACCTGTTCACCTATAAAAAAAAATCATCTTCAAAGTCTGAGATGAGTCAAGTTTAGAGGCTGCAGGGGGGGGTGTAATTTCACACTCCCCTGTCTTCCATTGTAAAATACACAGGTTAAAGATAAAAAAATCTCAAATGAAATCACATACAGGAATATTTGCCCTTTGGTTTACCCCATAATATGAACGTTGTAACCAGTAATTGTGCCGCAGTTTTTATACTCGTATGATTTTTTTTATCTACTTTCTTTTCAGATCCTGAAATAGTGAATGGAATCTATTGGTCGGAGTCTTTAAATAAAGTGTTTGTGGATAACTTTGACCGTGACCCTTCCCTTATATGGCAATATTTCGGAAGTGCAAAAGGATTTTTTCGGCAATACCCTGGTAAGGAATTAGTGATAGAATATATGGGGGAATAACAGCTTATAGTGAGATGAGCCCAAATTATTGAAACTCTTTGTTGACATTGAGAAAAAGGAAAAGATAAGAGAATTTCGATCTGTTACTCACAATCCATAAATGAAACCTCTGTCTGACTGTAAGGCTACTGGCTGTAGCAGTCTGTAGGAGATCAGCTATGCCCAGTCCTCTGCAGCTATAGCTGTTTATAAGGTGGGATATAATGGAGATATGGAATTGCCTCTCTGTTCTTGTGATAAAGGGGGACGTTTATCAATGTGTCACAGGGTATTCCAGTTCAGAGTCAGACAATGCTTGTCTTTAAAGAGAACCTGTCATCAGGAGCCCTTTTTCTGGCTCCCCCATGTCCCCATAGAGAATAGTTTACACATTGCCAATGTGTTTTTATAATAAAACTGGATTTTTCCATTAAAAAGAAAAGTTAGATGAAAGTTTACCTTTGTCTCTACAAAGCAGTGTCCCATGGGAGTGGCCAGTGAGGAGCGGTTCTTGGGAAACGGCTCTGTCATGCATCTATTTCCAATTTAAAAAACCCTCCTATTTGAAATAGACACATGACGGAGCAATTTCCTGAGGCTGGGGGGGGGGGGACTGCTCCTCACTGGCACTGATCTGCAGAGAGAAAGGTAAAATTTCATCTAAGTTTTATTATTGAAATACTTTGGTAATGTGCAAAATATTCTCTATGGGGACATGGGGGAGCCAGAGAAAGGGCTTCCGATGACAGGTTCATCACTGTGAATATAATTTTGGCACAGTGTTTGACTTTTGAGTCCTTCTTTTAGATCTTCAACTACTTGGGCCGGTATGTGCCACAGAGGTGTGAAGGGAGGTGTGCCCGGCAGCAGAGTAAGCGTAGAGGGGTGTGAAGGGAGGTGTACCCGGCAGAGGAGTAGTCGTGGAGGGGTGTGAAGGGAGGTGTGCCTGGCAGTGCAGTGGGCATGGAGAGGTGTAAAGGGAGGTGTGCCTGGCAGTGCAGTGGCCATGGAGGGGTGTGAAGGGAGGTGTGCCTGGCAGTGGAGTGGGAGTGAAGGGGTGTGAAGGGAGGTGTGCCCAGCAGTGGAGTGGGCATGGAGGGGTGTGTAGGGAGGAGTGCCCGGGAACGGAGTGGGCGTGAAGGGGTGTGAAAGGAGGTGTGCCCAGCAACGGAGTGGGCGTGAAGGGGTGGGAAGGGAGGTGTGCCCGGCAACGGAGTGGGCCTGAAGGGGTGTGAAGTGAGGTGTGCCCTGCAGCGGAGTGGGCCTGAAGGGGTGTGAAGTGAGGTGTGCCCTGCAGCGGAGTGGGCCTGAAGGGGTGTGAAGTGAGGTGTGCCCTGCAGCGGAGTGGGCGTGGGGGGTGTGAAGGGAGGTGTGCCCGGCAGCGGATTGGCCAGCACATGGTGTTTCTGGAACGAGGCCGGTGCACTAGCTATAGCCTCCGCCCATTCAGGCCTGCTGTTCATTTCCCGACAGGTGCAGCCTCCCCCGCCGGATACATCAGGAGGCCAAAGGGGCTGGGGGACATCATGCACCATGCACCAACGTGAAGCCCCAGAAAGTCTAAACCTTTATAAATTTCTGCAAAATCACAGAAAATACTCTTATATTTACAAAAATGTATATCTTTTATGTGAATCATTATTTTTATTAGAGATGAGCGGACCCGTACTTTAAATTCCGGTATTCGGCATTCAAGTTGCTTTGTGTAACCTGGGCATAATCTGGACATGTTGTGTAATATGTTGCAGGGCAGTCAATCTGCCAGGTTTCCTCCCCTACTAACCAAGAATGGCTGTGATTGGCCAGGGGTGTTCACCTAATCAAATACAGCCATGCCCAGTTCCAAGGGGCGTTAATCTGCTGGATTGGCTGCTCTAAAACATCTCCATGTTATGTCCAGGTTAGGCAGAAATGCCAAACGTAATGTTAAGCCCCTCTCCTCTCTTGTTAGTATTATTAAAATTTGTATTACACTTATTATTATAATATATTGCTCCACACTTTTAATATATTTGATGTAATGAATCTTTCCCTTCTTAGGCATTAAATGGGAGCCAGATGAAAATGGGGTGATTGCCTTTGACTGCAGAAACCGAAAATGGTAGGTACAAAAAAAAAATGTGTAAAACAAAAAAACTATTACAATGGAGGCACCAAAAAAAAAGGCAAATATAACACAATTTGTGTAACTTTTGTTATCCAGGTACATCCAGGCAGCTACTTCCCCAAAAGACGTAGTGATTTTAGTTGACGTAAGTGGGAGCATGAAAGGCCTCCGCCTGACAATCGCGAAGCAAACCGTATCCTCTATTTTGGACACCCTTGGAGATGATGACTTCTTCAATATAATTGCGGTAGGTCGCCTTTGTTTCTGCGTCTCCGCTTTAGAACCTTTTGGCTTTTTCTTTTTTATCGGTTGCACCTGGATCCCCACTGAGATCCCTTTAACAATGTCAGCAGTATAGATGGCTTTTACAACTTTATTTTCTTGTCTTGAGAAACAGGAAAACAAAAAGGAAATAGTATTTAATAGCAGCTGTTATTGTTCATCCAAAGTCTCTTTTCGCTTGTGTAGTTTTTGTGTGAACAGAATGGATTCTTTTTCTAAAACTTTGTACCTCCTATTAGTTTACTTTTAAAATTATACTAATGAGCCAGAAGGGCTTTAAGGGGGCGTTACCAGGGCCCCTGCATCCTCTGGTGTCACGGCTTATTACAGTTTTGCCCACACCCTCAGCACTTCTCCCTTCTGGCTCATTAGCATAATGCAAAGTTGATTTTAGAAGGAAGGTAATAAATATAAGAAGATAGCAAAGAGTTTGTATGTTCTCTCCATGTTTGTGTGGGTTTCCTCCAGGTCCTCCCGTTCCTTCCCACACTCCAAAACATACTGGTAGATTGATTATATTGTGAGCCCCATTGGGGACAGGGACTGATTTGGCAAGTTCTGTGCAGCACTGTGTAATCTGTGTGAGCCACATAAAGGAATTGTTATTATTATAATTCCCACAGTCACAATGCCTGGATCTAGGATTTTAGTGCTCCTGATTTATTTATTTATTTTAAGTCGCACCTTCTTTTTGACGGACAAGACTGTTTTGAAGTACAATATCATAAATGTGTCTCTAAAACTGTCTAAAACCCTTGATAAATGTTGTTAACAGATTGCTTTAGCTGCCTCAGTGTGTCTACTTTACCGACACCCGATAACACCAGTTATCCCCCAATCCTTAATTTCTACCATGTGTGGACACTTAGAAATTCAGATGCCAATCTACTCCACAAATCCATGAAAGATGTAGAAGGTCCCAAACCAACATTCACACTCTCTACTATTTGTGTATTAGTAGGTAATCCCTGTCCATCACAGGGATGGGCTTGTTGGCATTCTCAATGGGATTGTTGGCCTTCTCAATCCAAAAGTATAGGTGTTGCCTTTTTTGTGTTGAGTACAGCCTCCACCACACTCCAATAACAAGGGGTTTTATAACATTTTTGAGTTCGTCCCAAGGGTGGTGGTGTTGACTTTGACTTTCATTGAGACCGTTAGTGTTCTTCCATACCAAATTCAACAACCCATGTCTTTATGGACCTTGTGTATTAGGACACATAAATGATGGAACAGGAAAGCACGGATGGCTATCCCGTAAACAGGAGGTTGATGCCCCCCCCCAATCCTTATGGTATTTAGACATAGAAATGAATGGACATAGTCAACTCTCCATTCACAGTAGTCTCGAGATGGGACCCCAATTTCACCCACCTGAACTACTCAGTTGAACAGACTTATAGCAACAGTTTATTGAACTGACTATTTCTAGCTTTTCTTAGCGTCCTCCATGTACAGTAATTGTCAGACGATCAGATAGTGCTTTCTCCTAGTCTTTGGGGAAACTGCAATATATATAAAGATTATACATGTAACCAATTTACTGTCTGCAGCCTATTCCATGCAAATATCCCCCTTCTAATAACTGCAGATACTGTGTCGCCAGGTCAAATATCTCCCTTATTAATCTTTAATTAGTCAGCGCATAATTACATGGAGCATTATTAGTGAGAGACATAATTACAATGTATCTTCTACATTCTGTGTTATTCCTTCAACAAAGCTAATCATCGGAATTCACGGGAAATAAGTTGTTTGGGTTCTAGCAATTAGTTATCTGGCTAATTAATGCGGCTAAATGGCCAAATATGACAACTAATTATAATAATTATCGGATTGACATATGTCACCACAGAAACAGGCCTCTGATATGAACACGAGTCCCAGAGAATAGTGTTCTTGTTGTCGTAAAAACTTTTTATGGAAAAATTCAACCTGCAAATCCTCATATTACATCAGCGATAATACAGTATATATATATTGGAAATGTATAATAACTTTTTTCAAATTATAGCCTGATTTTTTAAACCTTTTCCTAAAAGTGGATGGAGCATAGCTGCTAGACTTGTTAGGTCTTTCACCGTCAAGTAGTTCATAGTGATTTCCTTAAAGGACGTTTAACACCAGGATAAAGGATTGTAAACCAAGCACGCTGATATACTGGTGTGTGCCCCCTCTGGCAGGATCTGTTTTACTTTTAGGTTCTTATTTCCTGTTTTTTTTTTTTTTTAAAGGATTTTTAAATTTTACAAATGAGTCTAAGGGGCTCTGGTCTCCATAGGTTTTAATGGAGCTGGATCCCCGTGGCTTATTTGCATATTTTTACAGCCTTTTTTTTCTTAAAAACCAGGGCATAAAAAGCTTAAAGAAAAGTGGATCCTGCCAGAGGGGGCACACATCGGTATGTAAGTGTGCTTGGTTTACAATCCTTTATCCTGGTGGTAGATTTCCTTTAAATCCAACCTATAATCCTATAGTGTTGACCCAGAGAAAGACAACATAAACCCTAAATTAATGAGGGTGAATATTGTCCCAATGACAAATATGGCCAATGTTCCAAATATCTGGTTCCCACAATTGTGATATTTTGGCTTTTAGGAAAAAATATCCAGGTCCCAGTTAAACTTGTCCAATATCTTAACCATCACAACATCCTCTGAGCTCCATACTCGTGTTTGTAGACTGTAATTTTTTTTCTTATTAAACTGAATAATTCCAAATTAGTCATCCAATGTACCCAACTTCACTATTCCCTCCAGTCTCTTGGCTCTTCTCCTCTGTATACCCTCTATTTCATCTATGTCAGTCTTGCGTGGAGCTAATCTCTCGTATACAGTAACCAGATGGGATCCTGGAGACCAGAGGTGCACGACATAATGGTGGGATGGGTGTACTCTGGATCGGGTGTTAACACAACAGCCATTTTGGGTAACCAGGGAAAAGTGGAATAAAGAGGGGTGTCCTCCTTGTTGACCCAAAAGATAACACAAGCAGCGCCCCAGTGGATAGAAATAGTAAATACAGGGGTTGGCAGATGTATTCCTTAGGTGCAGTGGCGTAACTAGAAGCTGATGGGCCCCAGTGCAAAGTCTGTTCCAGTTCCCCAACAATAATGTATGGTTTATAGTAATAGTCTTCTCATATGGGAAACTGACACCATAAGGGCCCCCATAAACCGCTTGGGCCCTGGTGCGACCGCAACCTCTGCACCCCCTCAAGTTACGCCCCTGCTTAGGTGTTAGATGGTTTAGCACGGGCTGCAGCGCCCCCTAGGCGGTTAAATATGGGAGGGTTAGAATGTTGCCGGGTTGTTCCAACACACAAAAGGATAGAGTTAAGAATTAGGAGGACCCTAAGACATAAGTCACTAACTATGGATCACCCCAAAATGTAAAATAAATCCCGGATAATAACCATATTCATCTGATAATTGACAGTTTTTTAAGGAAACGAGTAGACTTTTACAGACTTCACTTCATACCCTATACCCTGGGGAACGTTCATTTGAAAAGTTTACTTTTAAGCACGCAAACAATATAAATTATTATCTGAAGGTGGCTGCACCCTCTAATCTTTGAGCAGATAGCGGTCTGGTAATGGGTGAATGTCTGTTTATCCAGTCGTTACTTGGGTCTGCACACAAAGTCTACACATCCACCAGCTCTAGATGAAGTATCATTTGAAGGATTCTAGTATTGATTGAACTTGTATGATGAAGCCTCAGAATTGGCCTCTTCAGTGAAGATTCCTCATCTCGGAGGGTATCACAGATAATAGAAGCTGCCCTCTCCAGGTACCAGATCCACTCTGCAGGACATGTAAGGAAAATTGTATCTATTTAAAGAGCAATATTCCTCCTCCGAAGATGAGAAAATCTGAATTAATGTAACTTCGAAAAGCCATAGAGAAAAGTGTTGTTTAAAATGTCGGTCTCTCGGTGCTTAGAGGTTTTTCGTCTGTTTGTCACACAAGGTGCAGGAATAAAGCTTGATGATTAATGGTCCGCTCTTGTAATGCATAAGGTCAGATCACCAGTGCATGACAAACAGCGGCACAACATGAAAGAGACATATTCTCCATTCCCTTTGAACTAAAACACCAAATCATGCAGTAAATTGCAGCACTGAGTGTTATTATAGGACGCTAAGTGTTAACTCCACCATCTGTATAGAGGGGGGACAATGGATTCGGAGCAGAGGAGGTCGTGCATTTGATGGAAAAAAATCTAAAGAGAAATGAGGTATTTGTATGCAGAATCCTATAGTTCCTTTAGTGGCAACGCAGTGGCTATTGGAGGCCGTCATTTGCATACATTTACCTGTAAATATATTTCTGCAAGAAAACCTTGGACGGCTTCTTGAGGATTGTTGTCAAGGGAAATCTATTTATCAAGGGATTTTTTAGTTTAAAAAAAATTCTATTGAAGAAAAACAGAATGGTGCCTTACCAAAGGTCACGGCAAAACACATACCCCTCGCAGGGTAAATTCACAGCGTTCGGTATGAAACATGTCCAAGGACTGTATCAATCAAAAAAAAAAGAAGGGGGGGAGAAAGGGTGGGAGGGTCACAGTAGGTTGCAAACCTGGAAATAGGATTAGTACAAGGTCAGTATAGTTGTGTATGTGTCAGTATAGATAACCGGATGTAACATTCACACAGACAACTGGAAGGTACTTGGGAGTATCCGGGAGGAAAGTATCTATGGGAAGAGTCCAGAGGGAGGAGATGGACAGAGTACCAGCCGCAACCCGGGACCAGAGTCTAAGTGGCACCCTGGTCTTCACCAGAGCCCGTCGCAAAGTGGGATGGTCTTGCTGTGGGGTGCCACCAGGTTGGTCCACGGTTGCGTCAAAACCCGCGGTGGCAGCCAGGGATGACAGGGGACGTAGGGCACAGTCTGAGCCTGGAATGACAGCAGGAGTGCGGCTTGGAAGGATGAGCTGGAGCTCACGGCAGGCAAGCAGGCAGGAGCTGGCACGGGATCCAGGCGGGAAGGAACGGAGAGGTCCTTGGAGGAGAGTTGGTGGCTTGGAGGCGTGTGGGAACACTGGAACATTCTGAGCCACCAGGAGCGTCTGGGAACTCTGGATACAGGAGACACGGAGGCATCTGGAAACGCTGGAGAACACAGAGACGTCTGGAAACGATGGAGGAACACGGAGGTACCTGGAAACGCTGGAGGAACACGGAGGTGTCTGGAAACGCTGGAGGAACAGGAGCATCAGGAAACGCTGATGGGCTTTCTTCTTCAGCAGAAACCGGGAAGTGAGGTGTGGAAACCTTGGAAGTTCCATAGAATGCTGAAGATCCGGCCAGGAAGGAAGGGAAGTGCCGGATTATAAGGGCTGAGCCGGATTAGCCAGTGCCAATCAGGAGAACACTGGCCCTTTAAGGCTGGGAGAGAGGGTGCGCACGCTCCGCTGCTAGGGAGCTGGAGTGAGGATGCGGCCTAGTCGGGAAGCAGGATCGTGGAGAGGTAAGACTGGGCCGGGGAGCACAGCGCCACGCCAGGGGCACGGGTGCGCCCGCGATTAGAGACAAAGATCGTGGGTGCAGCCGTGACACCGGAGTAGCCATATATACAGATATGCCATGTGAGATTACTAACAGTTATTAGGGGGATAGAGCTAGTGCCCTCTCAAGGGTTGGTGAACCTTGTGCTGTGATCCATGGGTTCCAAATGCCTTCAAATAGGGGTAAGGTGTCTGTCCTGTTCTGTTCTTAACCACTGTGAACGATAGGTCCGTTGACTTCCATTTTGCCGCTGTATGGATCCTAGCTGCTAAAGCTATAAACTGAAATCAAGGGATTTTTTAGACACGTTTATGACATTGTTCATCAAAACAGTCGTGGCCACCGCAAAGAAGCCTGTGACCTCCACCAGGTTTTACCCCACTAAACTACTAGCCCCCTCAGGTAGGGGATGAAATGTCATTTCTAGAATCCTTTTTCTAGAACCTTTTTTCATGTGAAATCTCACCGGTTACTCATATAAAAATCTCCCCCAAAGTCAGGTAAATATGACTCTTCCCGTCCCATTTTCACATGAGATGAGTCAAGTTTGGAGGCTGCAGGGGGAGGGTCTCTTCAGAAGCCACTATATTTGGTTCTATAGCACTGAGAACCATGTTTTTATGTCATAATAAAGATAAGATCCCATTACGCTTATGGCTGAGTTCTCTGGACATATAGACTATCCCTGCAACCACTAAACTTGACTGAGGTCATGTGCAAATATGGTGAGAAGAGTCATATTTGCTTGACTTTGAGGAAGATTTATTATGGGTAAACAGGTGAGATTTCCCATAAAAGAGGGAATTATAGAGGGGACATTTCATACCCTACTTAAAGGGGGTTGGTAGTTTAGTGGGGTAAAACCTGATGACAGTTTCCCTTTACAAGAAATCTATCATCAAAATCCGTCATAACAAACCAGGGACAGATACTCATAGATTCAGGCACTGTGACTATGGTAATCTTCTTATATTGGTTATCTATGGCCACCTTAGTTCTAAAATCAACTTTAAAATTATGCTAATGAGCCTGAAGGGCTCCAGGGGGTGTGACAAGAGTCTTTCCGTGCTGCAGCTTCACAGGCTGTAAAACTGTGCAGGACCACTTCCTCTTCCCGCTGTGTGCTGAAACTTTCACTGCAGCAGTGAGATAAAATCAGGCAGAGGGAGGGGGAAGTGCTGATGAAGCAGAGGGGAAGGTGAGAGAGTATAACAACTGGTGAATCTGTAGCAGGAAACAGGGTTAGGGAAACAGGAAAGCTGAGTGCCTTGTGGAGTTACAGAAACAGTCAAGCTTATATTGCTATCAAGTTTCCATAACTTCACTTCACCTCTAGGGATGTTACCGTATTCAGCTGTTTCTATAATTCCGTAGCACAAAATTTGGATGGCACACTGCCCGGCGGTGCTCAGGGGGGTCAGAAATAGACGGAAATCCAAGTAGACAAGAAAATCCCAGCACAAAAAGTAGCGTCAGCTTACTTTATTCCCCAATCACATTGGTACAGACACATATGTAGCAGTACGCGTTTCGGCTCGTCCTCAAGCCTTTGTCAACTACGTTGTGTTCTAGAATTTTCTTGTCTATTTGGGTTTCAATAATTCCGACCACCTGAGAGTTCTGAAGACAGGGCTGTTCTCATCTCTGTAGGGAGTATGAAGGCAGGATCTAATTGGTGGTCTGTTAACATGGAAACACATAAACCTGCAAAAGAGCTGTCCCAAAAATCCCAAAACCACAGGAGGATTCCTAAAAAATTAATACCATCAAAATTCATCATGATAAACCAGAGACACTTAATCATAGATCCAGGTAATATTCTTAAAAATCAACTTTTAAAATGATGCCCCTCCATCCTCTGACATCGGCGGCTGTTACATTGTCTCCCCCTCAGCACTTTTCCCCCTCCCTCTGCCTTACGTAATCAGCAGAGGAAGTTTCAGCAACAGTGGGAGGGAGGAAGTGCTCCTGCACAGTGTTACAGCCTGTGAAGCTACAGCACTGAAGGGCTCTTGAAGTGCCCACTTGGGCTAATTAGCATATGTTTTAAAAGTTGATTTTAGCATGAAGGAGGCCATAGATAACAAATATAAGAAGAATACCACAGTCACTGTACCTGGATCTATGAGTAAGTGTCCCTGGTTTATCATGATGGATTTTGATGGTAGATTTCCTATTACTAGTATACGTCTTTTACTGGTTCATTGTGTATTTATAAAATTTCCCACAGAATAAAACACTCAGTCTTCCTACAATACAATTCCTATAGATTATACTCTGTGTCTATCTTTTGTATTTACTGTCTTTTTATCATCCCTTTCACAGTATAATGAAGAAATTCAATATGTCGAGCCGTGTCTGAAT
>WNYA01004119.1:0-20428 GCA_019512145.1 Engystomops pustulosus | reverse complement strand
ACACTCGTATTTACCATGCATGCTGTCCATTTCCTTCTGACCCTCCTTGAGATGGTTCTACTCCTTCATTGGCTTCCAGTTGTATTTAATGAAACTGATTGGACTCAATTAGGAAAGGCTCACACTTGTCTATATAAGACCTCAGATGTCAGAGCACATGAGAATCATGAGGTCTCAGGAACTGCCCATGGTGCTCAGAGACAGAATTGTGGCAAGGCACAGATCTGACCAAGGTTCAAAAAGAATTTCTGCAGCACAGTGACCTCCATAATTCTTAAATGGAAGACGAGCACAATTCTTCCTCGATCCGGCCGTCCAGCCAAACCAATCAGTTGTGGGAAAAGAGCCTTGGTGAAGAGGTAAAGAAGAAGCTGTCACTGAGCTCCAGATAAGTCAACTATCACTGCAGCCTCCACCAGTCGGGGCATTATGGCAGAGTCTGACGACTGTAGCCTCTCCTCAGTGCAAGACATATGAAAGCCGCTTACAGTGTGCAAAAAAACAATGAAGGACTCCCAGACTATTCTTTGCTCTCATGAGATGAAGACTGAACATTATGATGTTAATTATAAGCGGTGGAGAAAACCAGGTGCTGTTCATCACCTGCCAAATACAATCCCAACCAGAGCCCTGACCTAAACCCAATGGAACATCTCTGGAGAGACCTCAAAATGGCTTCCACCAACGTTCACCATCCAACCTGAGGGAACTGGAGAGGATCTGCAAGGAGGAGGAAGAGGATCTCCAAATCAAGGTGTGAAAAACTTGTAGAATCTTCCCAAGAAGACTCCCTGCTGCTCCAGATCCAAAGCTGCTTCTACTCAATACTGAGCAAAGGGGGAGATTTTAGGTTTTCTTGTTTAATAAATTGGCAAAAAATTTTAAGGGGTCTCAATACTTTCCGTACCCACTCTATATTGAATAATCTCTGTATTTTGCTGGAGCTCAACCATGATACCTTACTCTTCTTCATTGTCCTGTGTGTGGCATTAAGACAACACTACATGCAGCAGGAACCCCCTGTTGTGTCGGACTGACCTATCCGAGGATCCTTTGGTGGGCCCAGGCTTTAACCCAATACTGAATCCCAGGGATCCAACTGGAGACAAACTACTTTGAAGGCTACTAGAGTCTACCCCCCTGGAGATTGATGGAGGTTGGGCTCCCAAGATAATTTTATCTGATGGGCCCAAGGAAATTGCTCCTCCACAATCCAGTAGGACTGGGCACTGAGGGTCCAGGTATCCAATATTTAAAGATGGTCTGCAATGCATTCGTGAAGGTGTAGGTCCTTAGGTCTGGCTGAAAAAGGGATTTTGTACACGAGAAAGGACGACCAAACAATTTTGTGTTGTTTATAAAGTTTTTATTATAATTTAGTAACTTAGATCTAAGACTTCTCTCCTTTTCTACGACACAAAGGCTCAGTAAAACTTTTGAATTGCAATCCTTGTTCTATCGATGGAGCAGTAATCAGAAGGCGCCGTAACGATTTCTGCCATGTTTCCTCCCGTCGAAATGATTTTCTTTATTGCGGCTTATTCTGTCTAGATTAGATTTTCTTTACATAAAAAAACATAACATAAAATTGTGATACTTCATTTAATTACTTTCAGACTGGGAGCACCAGCGTCTCTCCATTGCAATTAAATATCAAAATCTCCAAATCTCCAAAGCCTCGCAAAAATAAATATAGTAGCAGCAATGGCTTATGGGTTCATACAGGTTATTTATTAGTTTTAATAAATCCGTTCCCACACCAGCTTACTCAGAAGCCTTTCAGGGTGTCGTTAACTTTTATTGGCGGAGCTCAGAATTTTCAGGAGAGAAATGGAGGAAATAATATCATTTTTATGGGTTAAATGAAATGGCCACAACTTAATGATGTGTCAATGTGTTGGAGACCACCCATGGTCAGTGATAACCCAATGTTCCCAGCTTAAAATAACCAAAAATTAAGAATACTCACCCATCTCCTGCAACCTTCCATTGGTGATGCTTACATTCTCCTGGATGGACAAGAAATTTTGAAGCCCCTTCTGCCACTGCGGCCGATCACTGGGCTCAGTGGCCACATGTGCAAGAATGGGGACAGTAGTGTAAGTAGTGGGCAAAAATGCTGGCCTCCTAGATGTGCAAGGCTGTTAGAGACATACTCCAACAGAATGGCAGCTATCATTGCAGCTAAAGATCGTCCCACAAAGGATTGACTCATGGGTAGTTTGGAGCGGACCCCAACACAGAATTTTCGGGCACATGCTGAACATTGCAGGTTTGTGTCCCTGAACCCGGCCTTCAGCAAGAAGTTGAGTGTTCGGCCTCATCCCTGCTGGTAGCACCCATGATCTGTGCTGGCTGGATCTTCGCTCCCCAATGGTGTCCTTGGGAAGATGGTGGCTTTGCTGGCAGCATTTAAAGAGCAACAACATGATGGGGTTGGATTCGGGTCCGAGGATTCAGGTCCGGCGCGATTCACATAGCTTGTGCGCCTGATTTCCTGCATCCGTCGCTTCTACGCCGAGGTCCCCCGGAGTTCACCTTCTTCTTCCCGGTGCTTGTAAGTGTGTGTCTTGCGACACATTTCTAATTGTTAAATCCCACGCGTAGTCCGAATCCGTCGGGTTTTTCCGACGGCCCACCACGTGATTTCTGTCATGTGCAAACTGGCGCCGATGTGCCAAAATCCGATCCCCGGCGCCAAAATCCTGGGGCAATTCGCGCGAAATGGTAATCGTCAGGAAACCCGTCGAAAATGCGTCTGACGGACCCTTAGTAAATGAGCCCTGATGTGTTACTGGTTTGGGGGAGTGTTCGGGCTAACCGTAAGAGGTTCGCTCATCTGTACTCATGGGGGCCGCTACACATGACTACTATACTACCAACTTCTATGTACAGATTTGTGCTGCTGTATTCTAACTGTATTTGTATATTTAGTTTTTGGAATGTTCTGCCACATAAGGACCTCTGCTCCACCATCCTCCCATCTTGCCTGATATAATATATTCATAGGAGAACCTCCAGCAGATGATAATATTTTGGAATCTGCATATTTTTATGACAATGGTTTGCTTTGCTACGTTACGCATTTCATAGCTCAGAGATTTGCAAATTTGATTGTGGAACATCTTCTATTAGGACGTAATGAGAGGCGGCATCTGCATCTGCCCGCACTTCACTATAGACACCAGTGCCAGCTTATAATAACACAGGCACAACCCAATACCCCTCGGATGGGCTCCGGAGTGATTCCGTGTCAGCTCGGAGTGACTGATGTGCACATTGTCAGAATAATCTGTATTACTTGGCTGGAGACACATCGTCTGCCCGGGCAGACATATTATGCAGCAGTAAATTCTGTCAGCCGAGCTAATTGCTCCTCATATTGCCGGGGAAATGGTAACTTCTTGCGAGAGATTACATATCCGAACGCCGGAGAAAGTTAACTTACCGAGATGAAATGGATTTCTGATGCAAAAAGAAAATGAGGAAAGTAATCAAAAGCTTTAATATGAGTGACTCCCCCTTTCCTGCACCGGCTCACCGGACCCGGCCAACCGGCATGTGACAAGATTTGTGATGGAATTTTTCTGTCTGTTATTAAAAAATATACTGGATAAAATAAGAAATCCGAAGGCTTCAACTCATAAAACAATTAAAGGTGGAGTGAGATGGAAGTGGGATAGGAAACTGCCCAAATGCCCCTTGGCCAAACCCAGGAGGAACAGGTCCTGGCAGCAGTATAACTATAGAGGTTAATGTTGTGGCTGGGCCCATGATCTCCTTTGACTTCTCACAATTTAAGCATTGTAAATCCTTCAACATTTCTCTGCACAGTAAGATTTATGACACAAGATGCTAGAAGTGTGTCCTCCTCTCCTTCACAACAAAAAGGCCATAAGGCCAATTTAACCCCTTTGTGCTCACTAAAAATTAACTTTTATTTCGAAGTTTAAAATATTTGTCAGAGGACAATGGTATTTGACTCAGTGTACTACCATTAAAAATTTCAGGGAGTGGGGATTAGCCACTTGGGAGTTTGTCTTCTTGTCTCTTTTTATGACTGTTTCCTTTTTTATCGATGTAGTGTTTTTTGTTCAACCCTTAGCTCTGGTTATTGCACAGACAGGGGATAACTGCGAGGGAGGGGAAAATTAAGGATCGGGGTTAGGTAGATAGATACGAGCGAGCGGGTCGATATATCACTGTTAGCTAGGTATTCAATGGTTAATTAACCATCTTTATAGGTATTATGGTCACTCAGACCTTAATCAATACATCTGGGTTTGCTACAGTGTCTCTCTATGCTCTGGCTTTTCCTTTTCCTCCCTCTAAACACTTGCTTCATCTAAATACAGTGTTCATGTAGCCGGTTCAGCTCGCAATGTATATTGGCTATCCCTCACTCCTTGTATTAAAACCTAAAATCACCCCCCCAACATGTTTCACAACTGTTACAACTAGCAATAGGTCAGTATATAGTGAAGTAACTGAGGCTAAAGAGAAATATGCAGCTACAATGATTACAGTGTTCTCCTTTTACTCCACCCTCACTACAGAAAACATCACTAGATGTAATTGGAGCATAATAAATTCTCAGTGTGTACAACTGGTATCCAATCCGTATTACAGAGGTATCTACCATACATAGAACTGAGTTGCTGTATCTGATCTGCTATTACATAGGTATCCACCAAACATAGAGCTAAGCTGCTGTCTCTAAGCTCCCTGGTTAGAAAATATATATTATTGATATTCTATTTCCAAAATACACATAGATTTTTTGAGGGTATGATTATTTCCTACAAACTGGGGCTTATTTAATAAGGATCCCACAGCCACACTTTCCTCGGATATTCCGACATTTTCGGGGATTGCACCGATGGGACAGATATTTAGAAGGGGATTGTGTTGCACGCAAATGGATTTTTGCGCAATCGCGCCGACTTTCATGCAACAGAAACCGGAGGGCGCGCCGTCGGACGATCCGACGGATTCGGATTTAACTTTAAAATTGTGATGCAAGACAATGCACTTACATGCACCAGGAAGAAGAAGGTGAACTCCGGGGACCGGGGATCACGATCTTAGTGAATCGCGCCGGAGGGCATGATCGGCGGACACTTCTTATATCGGGAACATTGTTGGCTGGGTAAGTAAATGTGCCCCATTATGTTCCTATTCTTATTAGGCCCCTGCAATAAACCTGATGAAAGGCACTGATGGGCATCAAGAAAAGCTACATGTGGGCCCCAATGTAAACAATTGCCCTGTGAGTTGTTAATTACCTCCCCCCTGGGAGTACAGGAAATGCTCTGTAACAGACAATAATACTTGGGAGGACAAAATGTAGTCTAAACCTTCGATCCCCAATTTATAACTGGTGTAAAATGATGGTGGGAGCTTAATGGGGACATGATGTGAACACATTATTAACCTTTTTATTATATCTAGATATATAATCTATATCTATATACTAAGGCAGTTTATAGGTTTGATCATAATCTTGGTAACCTCAATATATCCTGTGCCGTAAAATACATAAGATATGGATCGAATTCCCTTTATGGCAGATGATTAATATGTATTGGGTTTCAGCAAAACCCTCTTGTAATAATTGCAGGGAGCGAAAACATAATTAGGATTCACAAGGAGAACCTGCATAATGAGCTAAACATATGGATGGATCGGCCTGTGGAAGGAGCCTGCTGAGCGGAGGGAGAGGATACTCAATACATCTGATCGGGTCGGGTAATTACTCTGTGTTCAGGTCTGTGTTAGTGAGACTAAAATAATTCCATTATAAAATATCTAATATTCAACTGTGCACAAAGGGGGCAGACTATTGGTGCTTCCTCCTGCTATCAGTATCCCCCTCCCCTCTCCTGGGACTACAGGGCATTAAGCATCTCTTTCAGTTGTTGCCCAAGGAATAGTAATGTGACTTGTACATTGTGCTGTTCCACCACCTCTGACACTGATATGATTTACTGTTCAGGATTACCAGAAGACAATGGGGCACATTTACTAAGGGTTTTCCGAATTTTACCGTTTTGCGCTGGTTTGCCCTGGGTTTTGGGCGCACGTGATCGGGTTGCGACGCATCGGCGCCGGCTTGCATGCAACGAAAAACGGGGGCCTGGCCATCAGAAAACCCGACGGAGTCTGAAAAATTGCACTATTTAAAAAAAGTGTCGCTTTAACACGCACTTACATGCACCAGGAAGAGGATGGTGAACTCCGGCGGACCTCGGCGCAGCAGCGACACCTAGTGAATCCCGGCAAGCTCCGAATCCTCTTTGGAGAACGCGCCGCTGGATTGTGACAGGACCGGGTAAGTAAATCTGCCCAAATATCTAAATGACCACGGTTTTGCTTAGCTATGTGCAACCTGTGCAGACATTTAGTATCTAGAAGGATAAGAAGGTCCTTGACTCGGAGAAGTTAACAAGGGTAGATAGCGGTGCAGGTGTCAGTTCCCTGTCCTGCCAAGGTTCATGTCACACCTCCACCTCTATGGTGGCTGTTGACTTTCTTGGCTTTGACCATCAGCCCAGATATCTGGTGCAGTAAGGAGCGGGACACAGTCGGCTATTGTTGGTGGAGTTGGTTCTGTCTTTGACGTTGATGTAAAAGAAAAAACAATCTGGGAGAACTTCCAGCATGTGCTTGATGGTTACTCATTTAAAAAACTTGTGGGTGCAGGTTCACTTTTGGGTGCTTTATCATGTGGTTTTACATACTTCTCACTGGTGTTTTTTTTTACAGTAGGTTTCTGTGTACTTTGAGGCTATTGTTATGGGCCATCCTGTTTCCATCTGCAGCTAACAGTCAGAAGTGAACTGTCTACATGGCGTCATGATTTGTGATAAGAAGACCTGAACCTGGACTTGAGCTCACCAGCTTTGGTGTTCGGCTCACCACCTCCCTGGTTTTGCTGTTTGGCTGACAACCCCTCAGGGTTTGGCGTTTGGCCCTACACCCCTCTAAGTTTGGTGTTCGGTTCACCATCTTATTAGCTTTGGCATTTGGCTCACTACCCCTGAGAGTTTGGGGTTTGGCTCACCACCTCTCCGGCTTTGGGGTTTGGCACACCAACCCTCAGGGTTTAACGTTTGGCTCTGGGATTGGTGTTCGGATCACGACCTCATTGGCCATGGCATTTGGCTCACCACCTCTCCAGCTTTGGCGTTTGGCTCACTACCTCTCAGGCTTTGGAGTTTTGATCACCACCTCTCCAGCTCTGTGGTTTGGCTCACCACCCCTCAGAGCTTGGCGCTTTTCTCACCACCTCTCTGGCTTTGGAGTTTGGATACCACCTCTCTGGCTTTGGCGTTTCGCTCACCACCTATCGGGCTTTGGCGTTTGGATACCACCTCTCCGGCTTTGGTGTTTCCCTCACCACCTCTCTGGCTTTGGAGTTTTGATCACCACCTCTGTGGTTTGGCTCACCACCCCTCAGAGTTTGGTGTTTTGCTCACCACCTCTCTGGCTTTGGCGTTTGGATACCATCTCTCCGGGTTTGGCGTTTGGCTCACCACCCCCTCTGGGGTTGGCGTTCGGCTCTGGGGGAAACTTCTAAAGCAGAGAACATAAGGTCATACACAAGTGAAGCTTCATTCCAGCATTCTCTCCAAGACCATGCTTGTTACTCCTCGGTGAAGGATATGTTATTATCATGGGCTCAGTCCGACACAAGTTCCCCCATGATCTACTCAACCAAGTTCTGTAACGTTTTAATAGTCTCCTAGACACAGTGCCACAAATCAGGTAGTGGTTGTGTTTGGTATGACAGCTCAGCCCCATTAACTGGAATGAGAATGAGCTGCCAATTGGGTGTGATACAACTGCATGTGATGGAGAAGCAAAGTTCAGCAATTATTTCTGTGGGGTGCGGCGGGCAGGCGTTAAAGACCCCCACCATTCTGATATTGTCACCAGTCCCAGGAATATTGGGGTCATTGTGAGTTCTTCCTTTATTCTTCCTCTGGACTTATCAGCTGCCTTATAAAGTTCTGTTCTGATCAGGAAACTGCTAAAAACTCCCCCCCCCCCCCCACTGCCCCATCTCTTAGATCTCCAGGACATGAAAAGTTGTGTCAGCCCTTCAAAGTTCTCTCCTTTCATATACTAATAAATACATGTATTGTACATGATAGAGATTTCGTGACTACCTAATGCCTTTTCATCTGTGAGGAGCTGAAGCTTTGTCC
The DNA here is from genome assembly GCA_019512145.1 of Engystomops pustulosus. Taxonomy (NCBI): domain Eukaryota; kingdom Metazoa; phylum Chordata; class Amphibia; order Anura; family Leptodactylidae; genus Engystomops; species Engystomops pustulosus. The sequence continues at coordinate 12,218 of WNYA01004119.1, read as the reverse complement.
TCAGTCTCACCCCTCTTCAGACGTAGGAAAGCAAAAACGAAAAAAAAAAATCAAGGAGACGTCGAAAATATTTTGGCATGTCTTCTAATTTAATGACCGCGGGAAACGCTCTCATGTGGAGTTGGTTATCAGCCCATAGGATGTAAAGGCAGAGGGTCTCTCTTTAACCATCAGGGGGAAGGCGGCAATTTAATGATATGGCTGGAGGAACAAATGAACGCTCCTAATAGTCCACACTCACATTGCTGTTTCTATGGAAACAAGAACGGGCAACAATAAAAACTTGACCTTTTTCCAATCTGCTGTAAATCTGTACAAGGTGCGTTAATTTGTACTTATAGAAAAACTTACATTTTATGTGGATTTAGCGCACGTTGCCCCGATACTAAGGCAGAAGGACACATGATGCCGGATAGTGATAGTCTATAATATGGGAGGATGTGGGCCCGTCCCTTTGTCTGCCAATTTATCACAACTCAGGGAGGCTCCACTTGCCCAATTATGGTTGCCCTTGCCCTTATATATATGATACAGTGGGGCACATTTACTTACCTGTCCCGTTGCGTCCACCGATCCGGAATGTCCGACGAGGATTCGGAGCTGCCGCAATTCACTTACAGCGTGTGCCCGATTTCTTCAATGTGTTGCTTCCCTGCTCAGGTCCGCCAGAGTTCACCATCTTCTTCCCGGGGGAAGGTGAGTGTGTGTCTTGCAACAGAATTTGAATTTTAAATTCTGCGGTTTGTCCGAAGCAGTCGGCCACGCCCCACGATTTGCGTTGCATGAAAGTTGGGGCCAATGCGCCACAATCCGATCACGTGCGACACAATCCCCTGTGCGATTCAGGGCAAATCAGAAATAGTCGGGAAACCCGACAGAATCGCAGTCCGCGGACCCTTAGTAAATGTGCCCCAATGTTTCCTGCATTGAGATCACGGCTTCTTATCACTGAGAAAACGGTCATGTATTCACCATCACATTCAGTTCTCGAGAATTTTATCCTACTGCTTAGAAACTATAATTAGAAACACCTTTAGGTCAGGCTCATGACAAAGATATGTTATCAGAATTAGAATTACTTCATAGAAACAGCACCAACCCAAGCTTATTCCATAGATACAGGACCAGAACAAAGCAACTGAGAAAGACAGAGACCCATTAGAAACCAATAGTCCAGTTCCCCCATCAGTAGCCCATGGTCTGAGGGCCCCCACAGCAGTCACAGGGCTCTAACAGTATCCAAAAGTTGCAGTACCCCTACAGCATCCAGTACTTACAGTACCGCGCCATAGCAAATAATCACAGGGCCACCAACAGAAGCCCATAATCACAGTGCCCACCTAAATTGCATATAATCACAGTGCCCTCAGTAAATATAGTCACTAAGACCTCCCTGTAGCCCATAGTCACAGTGCCCACCAATATTGTACATAATCACAGCGCCTACCATAATTGTACATAATCACAGTGCCCTGAGTATCTATAGTCACTATGACCTCCCTGTAGCCCATAGTCACAGTGCCCACCAATATTGTACATAATCACAGTGCCCTGAGTAACTATAATCACTATGCCCTCCCTGTAGCCCATAGTCACAGTGCCCACCAGTATTGTACATAATCACAGTGCCCTGAGTATCTATAGTCACTATGCCCTCCCTGTAGCCCATAGTCACAGTGCCCACCAGTATTGTACATAATCACAGTGCCCTGAGTAACTATAGTCACTAAGACCTCCCTGTAGCCCATAGTCAGTTCCACCCTCAGTAGATTATATATTATCACAAGTCACCCACAGTAGCTGGAAGTCTCAGTGCCCCCAGGCAATGATGTGTGATGTTATTGCACTGTGTGCATCAGTGACTGGTAGCACATATATGGGAAATACCTGTACATGCTGTCATGGTAATCAGTTGTACTGATGTCTGAAAGAGACACCAGTAAAATTCATCAGGACAGAATCAATTTTATTCTTGCCCTGATGGTGGCCCGGAGGAGAAGTAATCAATGGAATACTTCAAGAAACTGCAAGGACCCCTTCTGTCAGCCGGGGTAGGGCCAGTAGGGGGTGAGGTAACTTGTGTCCTCCAACGGTGTGCGATACTGATACTATCTGAACCTCTGTGTTATCACCTTGGTTCTGTTATTTGACTTTAATTCTGTAGTTTACTAGGGTGACAATCTTGGCTTGAGCCGCCTTACAAGGTAATACAAGGTTTTCCTTCTCCCATCTAGGAAAACTTATTTACATATTTCCCAGATCTTTGTCTGTAGCTGCCTCTGCTCTGTCCCTGCCCGACCTCTGGTCTGTTTTTTAGATTTTATCTGCTCTAATTTACGCATTGTTTCTTGGCTGGATTACTGTGTAACTGCTTGACTATCCACTGCCTGACCCCTTGTGCTTACCCTGACAAAACTGGGTGAGCTGTAAATCAAATCCCTTATAGAGAGGTTATAGGGTGAAAACCAATGGGGACACTTGGGTAATGCCCTTGGTTTACCAAAAAGCCAACCCGATTTGGCACAAAAGAATGACGTGACCTTGTGGTCTAAAATATCGAAAAGAATCTGTCTAAAAATAGAGATCAACTTTCGGAAGTATCTTCCAGTAATCTGCGATGTGATGACCCAGTGCTAAGGACACAACTTTATAGTCACCACTACCTGCTAAATTCTCCCCCTAATATCTTCCTTATCATTGGTGATACAATAGTAGAAAGTAACATTAATTTAGCATATATTTGTCTCCGTTACACTGATAATCCAGGCCTCATTATCTGGTATTAAATCCTATTCCATTGAGAAGAGTCTTAAACAAATTAAAATGTATTAAAAAGATTTCAGAAACATCTGCAGCTTCTTCCTTCTACGTAAGGAAAGATTGTCTCAGTAAGTCATCTGCCACCATAGATGATGTACAGACGGTGGTCATCCAGCCAGGTCCTGGGTATCAACTGGTGGTTAGTTATTGATATATAATACATAGTTATACAGCATTTGGGGATTTTAATGTAGACTGCCACCTCTGTGGGCTTTTTTGTTAAAGTGGCAGCAGTGTATTATTGTTATCTGCACCCATTGTAGTAAATGTTTGGGAGAGCAATGGACCAGAAAACAGCAGCGTATTATTCATACTGTCAGAAGTTCCTGGAGAACCTATAACCACAAAGATTCAATGGACATTAATGAATCACAGTGAAAACTGTAAGAGAACTTGTACAGTCATTCCTGGAACACTGATGGGTAGGAACTTTAAAAGGACCTTCTTAGATGACGTCACATGAGTAAATCAGTGCAGGTTTTAGCGTCCCATGGGTGGCAAGAGGAGGAGGGTTGTGAGCTGTTCCGTTAGCATATGGGGTCTGATCTGGGACCTATGTGTATTCAAAGTATCTGGTATGAGCCAATTCAGGGAGGTAACTTGAAGGGGGTGTAGAAGGTGCAGTCGTGTCTTGGCCCACTAGTAGATCTTCCTCTTTCAGTGAGATATTTGAATATGTTTTCCAATCCTGCCTTAAATTTAGACAATATAAATATGAGAGTCTAAAGATGTGCCAGATTTATCAGGTTTACTCACTGCTAATAATAATGAATGGCTTCACACTTCAAGTTCCAAAAGTTTGTTGCTTGCAGTAACCCTTGGCTCTCGCCTATAATTTAACCCTGAATCCAGGCCCCAACTACAACCTACCACTTGAGATAAACGGACCCAATGATCGAGTTCGGTGTTCGGGTCATCGGGTCCGCTCATCTCTACTTACCACCTTTAACTTGAACCTAATCCTTCCTGACCATAAAGTCTAGAAAATTGCTAGTCCATACCCTCATCATCTCCTGCTTGGACAACTTCAACATTCTTGGTCTCCCAGCTAACTCTCTATCATGCTTCCAATCCATACCTGTCCGGCTGACCCAACTCTCTCATCACGTTGTTCCTCTTCTACTGGTTCATTGATTACTCATTTCAGAAAATACTAACCATGGCTTAAAAAGTTGTCTATAACTTATACACGCCATATACCTCAGTACACGTAATCCTGGATCCTCACGAGACCTTCTGCCTATCTCTCCTACTCCTGCTCTTCTCCAGGACTTCTCCAGAACTTCTCCCATGCTTCCCCCATACTCTGGAACTCTTTACCAAATTATGTCAGACTGTTCCTCACTTTTCAAAACCTTACTGTAACGGCCGTACCTGCGAGCCTCGGTACGGATCACGGGTACACCCGTGCCCTTCCATGTGGTTGCCTGCCGTGAATTCCTTTCAAGCCGCATTTCTGCTGTCATCCCAGGCTCGGACTGTGTCGTGCTACTCCCTGTTTCCCTGGCTGCCACCGTGGGCCTAGTCTCACCGGTGGAACGACCTGGTGGCACCCCGCCGCAGCAAGACCATCCTGCTTTGTGGCGGACTCTGGTGAAGACCAGGCGCCACTTAGACTTTGGTCCCGGGTTGCAGCTAGCACCATCATCATCTCCTGCGGTGGTCCAGAGGCTCCACCAGTCCACAGACTGCCCGTTCCGGACTCTTCCCATAGAGACTTTAGTTCTGTTGTCTGTGGACCGTAACACTTACAGTGTAACCTGAGAACCGATTTGTTTAGTATTACCTGCAATCCACAATAACCCCACTGTGATCCCTCACCTACTGTCTCCATCTACCTTCCCATCTAGACTGTCAGCTGGTGACGTGTCTATGTGCACGCTGAGTTTAGTTGAGGTGACACAAAGTAAAGTATAGAGTTTTTTCTCCTCCTCTATAGCCAGAACTACACGCAGTCTTAAAATCTGTCATTGCGGGTGATTGCGGAGTGCGGCTCTGTGTATATAGTTTAACGACAGCTCTGATATTCCGTGGGAAAATTTGCATGATGACCTTGACAGACTCCATAAAAGAAGACAGCTAATTATACATCTGCCATTGAGTTACTGGCACTTCTGTGAATGTCACAATTATTAACATTTTAAGAGAGAGTCCTATAAACATGAATGGATCTGATGCAGCATCTCACATCTTCTACAGAGATGACAATTATATCTACATCTTACCTCACCTTCTGTTTAACATTGTCCTTGGATTTACTTCATTTCTTTCTGTTATAATTGTACATACAAATTAGATGAGGAGGGAATCGGGACCCTAAAATTGATGATAGAACGAAGATAGAACTTATGGAAAAAGCCAACACTGTCCAAGCCAAGATTACATTGAACTTTTGTCTTGTAGAACCACCAAACACATATAAGCCGACTAGAAGTGAATTATTCCTATAGTATGTGGTGACCTAAAAGTTTTTTTTGTCTTGGCAATAAAGTATCATAGGCTTTCTCCAAAATCTTGTCTGCACAGATTATCTATTTCTGGGATACGCAGATGTATTTCTCATTGCTTGAACCTCTTCTTTCTAAATTTTTGTCTATCTGTTTATATTTTCTAATGGTCAGCCCCAACTTCCAGCCTTCCTACAGGTTCCTGACGCCTTGTCCTAGGGACTCAAGTCAAATGGGTATAGTTGAAGTGTCTAATAGTGTAGGTTTGATCTATCTTGGGAGTCTCAGGGGCACACAGGGGGGTCTGGTGACACAGGGGGTGGTCCTTTACACCATCATTTAGCTAAGCAAACATCTCCTGAAGTTTCTACTGTTTGGAAGGTCTTCTGTAAGGTATTTTTTCTTAACAGTTTTAACCTTTTTCAAACCCGTCCCATTTGCTCAAAATTGTTGACTCCGGTAGAAAACATGTGCCCCAGGTACAAACCACTTAACCTTTCGCAGAGAAGTTAATACCGGACAGGGGCAGCAGCCTCAACCCTTGTTAAATTCTTCTCCAGCTCTGCCCTATGTATTGTTTCCTCTATAGATAGATTGGGAATACAAGTCAAGACAGCGGTGGACCAACGTATAATACATATTCAATACCTCAACTCTCAATGAATTTAGTGCAATCCAAGGAGCTATTGGACGAATGATACACCAAAACATTTTTCAGTAGACCAACGTATAATATCAATATACCATCACCGCACCTCGGGTGGGGGGTTACTCTAGAAATTCTTGTTAGATGACCTTAAGAATATCCCATAAAGTGGTTTCCCGACAGTTGACCGTGTGTTTCGGAGGTGAACTACCTCTTACATCAGATCCTGTAGTGCCCAAACTACAACTGAAAGCCACATATTTTTCACAAAGTGCCAAATGCCAATTTAAAGTAACTTATTGCTCCCTGCTGTGTCACAGATTCGAACGTACTGGCGTCCTGAAGACACCAATACAGTAGAATGATGGAGAAATTGGAATATTACTGTAGCTTCCCTCTAAGGTGCCCTTAACAGGATGAATCGCAGGCCTTGAGAAGGGGCTTCAATGATAATCCAGCTCTGCCCACTCTTCCTTGCTCCTCCCTTACTCTTCAAGTTACTTTAAAATAGTGCTGAACATGGCACGTTCTGGGCTGCCTGTGACTGCAGGAGGAGGAGTCCTGAATGGTGACCTTTGTGCTGGGTGATGGCCTGGGTGCCCACAGATAGGGCTCCGAGTGCCACCTCTGGCACCCGTGCCATAGGTTCGCCAACACTGCTTTAGGGACTGGAGTGCTGGTATCTGTGTGGATAGTCCTCTATAGCTAAGACGGCCAATGATATCTTTCTAATTTATTAACATTCTGTCTTGAATGAGTCGTATAAAGGTGATGAGGTTCATCACTACCCGGAAAATACTTAATTCTTCTTTAATCCCCCTCCCTCATTACTGGCTCTTAGTGAGCAGCGGTAATCAGCACAATGTGGTCTTATTAATTCTCTAAAACAAATTTGCATACTCATGGCTTCAGTAGCTGTGAGTACGCAGTAAAGTGTGAGCCCCCGGGAGCTGTATAGTGCAGTAAGCAATCTTTCAAGATTTCTGTTTGCACAGCAAAGTTTGTCAGGATGCGGCCGGGCTCGGAGCTCTGGAGGACCCGAGAAGGAGTTAGATGAATATATTGCTCTGCTATACAAATATACAGTGCAAAGACTAGACAAATGGAAGAGGGGCTCAAAATATACAACCCCCTCCACTCCAAGCCGCCCCCAGAACAAGTAAATAATAGGAACAAATTGCAGTGAAGAAGACGGCACCTCATCTGACGACTGCGTGATCTTCCAGTGATTGTAAAATATGTCAAAACCTCCCATTTCTGTAACACACGACCCGGGCTGGAGGGGATTCACCTCCACTTCTGATCATTCTAAATCTCCTGTCTGTTTTTTTCCTAGTGTTAAATTTTATCATGACTTGGGATGTGCAGACCCACCTTAGTATCAAAAACTGGAAAAAAAACCAAGATGGTCAGCTCACCGTCTCTCAGTAGTCCAATGGCTACACGTCTCTAAGTTAGGTGAATGGAAGGAGAGGAGGAGATGGCTGTGCAGGAGACTGCCGCACCGGAAACGGTTGAGTTGATTGCAGAAATGTGAATCAGAAAAATAAACCTCCAAAAATGTTAAAAAAGTTACAAAAAATGTATTACGCAAGCATTAAAATTGGTGTACAACCCAAATAGATAGTATGCGTTATAGTTTGGGGGCCCTCCCGTTTCAAGCATTTACATCCTGCTTTTTGTTCTTGTCCAACCCCCCCCCCCCCCAACCTTAGTTCACGCCCCGATGAACTCAGAACTTAAAAATCCTGTTTGGGCACAGTTTTCAGCTCTGAACCCGGACCAGGACCCTAGTCCCAGTCCCAGCGCTGCCACCGAACACGAGTTTAAACGGTGCTAGCAAAGCTGCCTACAGCATTTAAATTGATGACGTCACTGGTGAGCACTGATCGTCCCCAAAATACTTTGCCGCAGCATTTAAACAGTTAACACTCACAATCATTACCAGGGTTGATTGCGGTTGTTTTTGAGACAGACCCGAAATCATAATCATAATAAATCTTTATTTATATAGCACACACAGATTAAATTGTCAAATTGGTCCCTGTCCCCATGGGGCTCACAATGTAAACAACCTAACAGTATATTTTGGAGTGTGGGAGGAAACCGGTGGACCCAGAGGAAACCCAAGCAAACATGGAGAGAACATACAAACTCTTTGCAGATTTTGACCTGGGTATGATTTGAACCCAGGACCCCAGTGCTGCAAGGCACAAGTGCTACTCACTCAGTCACTGTGCCGCCGCCATCCCCCCATCCCTTGCTGCTTTGGTCCACTCATCCCTAATCATAGCTACAGCGTGGGCCATTTATATGGATACACCTAAAAAAAATGGGAATGTTTGGTGATATCAACTTCCTGTTTGTGGTACATTAGTATATGGGAGGGGGAAACTTTTCAAGAAAAGTGTTGACCATGGTGGCAGCTTCGAAGTCGGCCATTTTGGTCAAAATGGTGCTTGGTTTTAACGTAACTTTATTCTTTCATGAGTTAATTAAAAGTTTCTCTTTGTTTACAGCCATTGACATGTCTAGTGAACGTAGCACCCGGGTCATTGCAGCGGATTTCAGTACGTGACCACCCATCTCCCATGCTACAGTTAGCAAACTGCTTGCCAAATTTCGTGAAACAGATTCAGAGTTGGATTTGCCAAAATGTGGACACAAGAAAACTGTCACAAATGAAGGAACATCAGTGGCTGCCCTAGCTTCATTCAGCAAGAGCCCACAGCGTAGCACTTGCCGCATGTCAATGGAGAGTGGCATCAGTCGAGCATCCTTCGGTGGATATTAGCTACTCACAGATGGGATCTTTACAAAATCCAGTTGCTTCAGCATCTCAACGAGGATGATCCAAATCAGTGTATTGAATTTGAAGAAACAAAAATTGGAACAGGACCCTCAGATTAAACAGAACATTGGGGCACATTTACTTACTTGTCCCGTCGTGATCCTGCGGTGCGTTGTCCGATGAGGATTCGGGTCTGCCGCGATTCACTAAGATCGTGCGTCCAATTTCCTGCAGGTGTTGCTTCTGCGCTCAGGTCCGTGGAGTTCACCCTCTTCTTCCTGGTGCATGTGAGTGCTGATCTTGTGACACAATTCCGTTTTTAAATTCCACGGGTTGTCTGAATCCATTGGGTTGTCCGACGGCCACGCAGCCCGATTTCTGTCGCATGCAAGCCGGCGCCGATGCGCCACAATCTGTTCGTGTACGTTAAAAACCGGGGCAATACGGTGCAAAATGGAAATATTCGGGAAACCGGACGGATTCGCGGTCGGCGGACCCTTAGTAAATGTGCCCCATTATGTTCAGTGACGAGGCAAACTTTTTTGTGAATGGTGAAGTTATAAAGATAGTGGGGTCATTCTTCATCAATGGAAACCTCAATGCCACTGGATATTTGAAATTGCTACATGATGATGTGTTGCCCTCTTTATGCACTGAAGATGACACGTTTCTGCAACCACCACATTATGGTCAGTTTCCTGGAAAGTGGATTGGTCACTGTGGGCCAGTTAAATGACCACCAAGGTCTCCCTTTCTGACCATCTTAGATTTTTATCTTTGGGGTCATCTGAAGGCAATTGTCCATGCTGTGAAGATACGAGATGTGCAGCAACTGAAACAATGGATACCGGAAGCTTGTGCTAGCATTTCTTCTGCGGTGTTGGTATCAGTGTGTCGAGAGTGGGAGAAGAGGGTTGCATTGATAATCCAACACATTTTATAAGTGGTCATAAATTTGTAAATAATTCATGAAAATAACGTAATAAACTTACGTAAAAACCAAGCACATTGTTGTTTTTCTTGTGAAATTCTAAATAAGTTTGATGTATCACATGACCCTCTTCCGTTTGGAAAAAATAAAGTTGGATCCAAAATGGCCGACTTCGAAATGGTCGCCATGGTCAACACCCACCTTGAAAAGTTTTTCCCTCCCATATACTAATGTGCCACAAACAAGAAGTTGATATCACCAACCATTCCCATTTTATTAAGGTGTATCCATACAAAAGCCCCTCCCCCTGTACATATCCAGGAAATATATTTTCATTTATAAGGTATAAACACATTTATCAAAGCTTGGACACCAGTATTCCTGCCTGCAACCCTTAATTTTTTCAGAGTTTCTTCACTTACACATCCTCCGCACCAAGTAGACTTGGATGGGCGTTAATGGGGTTGTGCCTGGTGGTGGAGTGGGTTGACATGAGATATTCCTGCCCTGCGTCTGCACACGAGCTATAACCTGTACCGACTCCTGACACTGGTTAACCAGACGGAACGTAACAAAGAATTATCTGACAGCTCAGCTGCCCTCCAGATACATCAGGAGGCTGGAGCTTCTTGATATGTCTGGTACATGGGGGGGGGCAGTAAACATCATGCATTGGTGCACCATCAAACAGCATGTGATGGATTCCCCCCCATAGTGCGGAAATTTAGTATATTGTATAAAGCGTTAAAGAGTTGTAGAGTAAGTTGTTGGAGTGATGACCCAACTCAGCCACTCTCCTAATTTTCTTGTTGTGCAAGGCCAGGGGCAGATTTGGGATTTTGGGCCCTCAAGCTTGTACCACCCCTAGTAAAAAAAAAAACCCCCTCCCTCTTAGTACGGTTTTACCATAGGGGAAGAAACTAGACCCGCAGGAGGAGGTAGAGGAAAGCAGTGCTGGGCAATACCATGTTATATGGAATAAATGTTATGACAAGGAGGATTGTGGGTCGTCCTCCCGCTCCATCCTAGTTTTTCAAACCATTGAATTTACATCTCACAATGTGGGGTCCTCTGGTCCCCTTGCAGCTGCATCAGATGTGTTATGGGGGAATTGGCTTGTATGTCGGGGTACACACAGGAAGTCAGGCGTCAGGGAACAGGAAGTCACTATGATTAGTGTGAAGTCATTAATAGAAGCAAACTCTTTAAGAGGCTTTTCTGAGATTATAAAAAAAAAAAGGGGGGGGGGGGGGGGGATCATCAATTTTAAATCCATTTCTGATGCAAAATAAATAATAAAAGTCATACGTTTTGGCAAGGAAATTGTTGCACCAAAATTTTCAGGAAATCTACACTATTACCCCCTGGCTGTGGAACATTTAGTGTCTTAACTTTTTCAAAAATAGCCCTTGTGTTTCAATTCTAAAAAAATCTTTTTATTTAAAACCTATTTCCACACACATTAAGGTAGAGACACATTGGGGGTCATTTACTAAGGGCCTGATTCGCGTTTTCCCGACGTGTTACCCGAATATTTCCTATTTGCACCGATTTTCCCTGAATTGCCCCGGGATTTTGGCGCACACGATCGGATTGTGTCGCAATGGCAGATTTACTTACCAGCGGGGCAGATCCATTGGAGCAGATTTACTTACCCGGTCCATTCGTGATCCAGCGGCGCGTTCTCTTCAATGGATTTGGGTCTTCCGGCGATTCACTAAGGCTGTTCCTCCGATGTCCACCTGGTGTCGCTGCTGCGCTGAAGTCCGCCGAGGCCCGCCGGAGTGCACAAGCCTATTCCTGGTGAAGGTAAGCGCGAGTCCAGCGACACTTTTTTTTTTTTTAAATGCGGCGGTTTTTCTGAATCCGTCGGGTTTTCGTTTGGCCACGCCCCCCCCCGATTTCCGTCACGTGCATGCGACACAACCCGAGCGCGTGCGCCAAAATCCCGGGGCAATTCAGGGAAAATTGGCACAAATCGTAAATATTCGGATAACACTTCGGAGAAAACGCGAATCGGGCCCTTAGTAAAAGATCCCCATTGTATCCCTTTGATTGAAAAGGATTCTCTGGGAACTACAAGCAAATTTGTACCTAAAAATAGATCCCTGCTACATCATTTGTGGCACTAATTTTGTTAAAAACTATTTAAAAAATTGTGTTTTTTTTAATTCCCAACTTCTCCTTCAACTATTATCTCACAACCAGGATTTTTTTAACATTTCTGATGCCAGAAGCTTCATTGCCTCTTTACAATTTTATGCTTCAATAAAAAAACATATCTATATTTATTGTTAAACATATTTTTTTTACAAATTTACATCCCTCAACCATGCTACTTTTTGTGAAAATTTTCCCCCAAATTGGCCTGAACCAAATTCTTTTTGGATGTTCCAGCCTGGAAATGACTAAACTCTCTATTCTGTGCGATGGTGTTTCTTATAAAAGGCCATTATTCAGCGATGTGAGACTTAGCGGAGTATTTTTGGAGACGACCTACCGCCTACAGCCCATACAAATAACATAGTTAATGACAGTAACGTCCGGGAGGGAAAATTTGATTTTTTTTCTAATCAATTTTCA
>WNYA01004118.1:0-20455 GCA_019512145.1 Engystomops pustulosus | reverse complement strand
ACAGCTCACACATAGCTCAGCACTACACACTACAGCTCACACATAGAACAGCACTGCACACTACAGCTCACACATAGATCAGTACTCCAGGATTTGTACCTCACACATAGCTCAGCACTGCAGGCTCTACACTGCACCTCAGCCCTCTAATTGTGTTCATTATCAGGGGGCGCCATAAAAGATCTCATACTTTTCTGACTCTTTCCCTACATTCCAGCGCCGCTGCTCCTTGTACATTGGTCTCGGTGGTGTTAGGTGGTGACCAGCAGCCTCTATACATGGATAGATAGTAGGAGATCTCACTATATAGTAGACAGATAAATGTAAGACCTTGTGTTTTGTGACACCCCTTACTATTCAAATAACCTGCTTAATATTGGAAAATTCATTTTAGTCATATAACAGCAACATATTTGTTGATCCAGTGACTTTGAAGTGTGGATGCAAACCAGAGCAGACCCAAAGCAAATACCAAGAGGACCTTGTCAGATCCTAAGACCATTGCCCCACTTAGGTGGGATGCCCTTCAGAAAGACTTGACATGCCCATATATTAATGTCTATTCATTTATATGGGCATGCAGAAAGTGAGGCTGTTCAGTCCCTTCACAAGAGCGAGTCACTAGGGTACAAACTGCTAAATATCTGAGGGGTTATCATGAGGTAACACATAACTTAGTCCTGAATTTCCCTAAAAAATCCCAGACACGTTCCTGATATCGGGCACATTATAGTCTGACAATGTACTTTATGTGAACTCCAGTGACCGGCTAAGTAAATGTGCCCCAAAATGTTAGAAACTGATTGTTGTCAAAGTCTTCTTAATATACTTCTACTATGAAAAACATAAAGATAAACCAAATAAACCCCTTAATTTTGTCAGCTAGCCCTAAAGATGGATGAGGTTCTTAACACACAATTTGATGTCAGTGTGTGAGCCCATCTGCCACGCCAAGGTGACCTCATTCAGATGCGTCCCAACACTATGACTACTGTTTTTATAACAGGATCATGTTACACTAAATTTTAGATTCAAATATTAAATTTAAGATTTACACCAACATTTTTGAAAAACCAAACTTCTGTACTATACAGGCGGTCCCCTACTTAAGAACACTCGACTTACATACGACTCCTAGTTACAAACGGACCTCTGGATATTGGTAATTTATTGTGCTTTAGTCCCAGGCTACAATTATCAGCTGTAACAGATATCACAGGTGTCTGTAATGAAGATTTATTGTTAATATTGATTCTTATGACAACCCAACATTTTAAAAATCCAGTTGTCACAGAGACCAAAAAAGTTCTGTCTGGGATTACAATGATAAAATATACAGTTCCGACTTACAAATTCAACTTAAGCACAAACCTACAGAATCTTGTATGTAACACGGGGACTGCCTGTACATCACAGATTTCTCTGCAGTGACTGACTATAGAAGAATCATGTAGCAGCCCAATACAAGTGATGAAGTTTACCAATTACATGCGATGTATTCTGTTCCACATATAAGTTTTTGTGTAGGGACCCAACAATAAGAGGAGGGAAGTGCTTAAAACGGGAGCATAACATAAGTTCATATAAGAAAAAAAAAGAACTTCATCCGTGACATTGTGTAACCAAATTGCTTGGAATTGGAAAAAACGTATTTAGTGTATGTGTTTTAAAACCATATAAAAAGTGGCCATCGAGGCCTTAGATATTGATTACATTTACTGAGGATGGGTCAGGTACCCTTAAAGGGGTTGTTCACCTTTATAAAAGTTTAACAGGGTAACCCTGTTAGGTTCATCCATATTATACTTACCCTGTTAAACCTTCCTTGGAGCCTTTGGGAGTAGCCAGTTATGTGATCCCACAGGCCAGCAGAGCAGGGACTTCATGTTAGGTCCAATATGGTAGGGGTTTGAGGACAAGAAAGGGAATAGGGAAGGGGATGGAGGAAATTGAAGCGGTGGGGATGAGAATGGAGGAAGAAATAAATGGGTAGGGGTTTGAGTAACGGGATGGGGTAGTGGATGGAGTAGGAGAAAGGGGTTGAGAATAGAGAAATGGAATGGGGTAAGGGATGGAGGGAGGGATGTGTGGGTTAGAGTAATGAGAAAGTAAAAGGGAATTAGGTATAGGTGGATGGAGATAAAGGGAATGAGATATGGAATAGAGCAAGGGAAGGAGGTAGAGAAAAGGGATGGCATAATGGATTAAGCTAGTGAAAGGAACGGCATGGGGTAGGGGGTGTGGATGAGAAAAAGGTTTGGGTAAAGGATGAAGTAAGGGAATGGGGTCAACAATAAAGAAAGGGAATAGGGAAGGAGATGGAGGAAGTGAAAAGGGATGGGGATGAAGGAAGTGAAAGGGGACGAGGTATAGGATAGAGAGTAGAGAATAGGGGGTGGAGGACGAGATAAGGGTTTCTGTAGGTGGTGGAAGAAGAGAAAGAGAATGAGGGTGGTGATGGATGAAGAGCAAGGGAAGGGGTTACGGAATAGAGGAAGTGAAAGTGGCTGGAGAGGAGGATAGGGGAAGAGAAAAGGGATGTGGTAGGGGATAAAGTATAGACAGGTTGAGTACTAGGGGATAGAGGTCGAGTTAGGTTTTAGATAAAGGGATAAGGTCTGGAATGAAGGAAGAGATGGGGTTGGGGTAGAGGATGGAGGAGGAGAATGGGAAAGTGGTAATGATTGTAGGGGATGGAGGAAGGGGATAGGTTAGTGGTAAGTAGTGGAGGAAGAGAAATAAAATGGGGTAGTGGATGAAGGAAGAGAAATGGGAAATGGGACAGAGAAAGGGGATGTGGTTGTGGATGGAGGAAATGAAAAGATATGGGGTAGAAGATGGAGAAAGTGGATGGGCATAGAGGAAGTGGATAAGATTGGTGTCTGAGGAAGAGGAAGGATATGGGCTAGGAGATGGAGTAAAAGACAGTGGGCAACGTAGAGGAAAGAACATGAAAAATAAATCTCTCCATTTGAACTTTTAACTAATGACAAACACCATCTATAATTAAAGGGGTGTTTAAAATTCCCACAAAGACAAGTTTCTTAAATATACTCAGGATAACAAAATAACACATTCTCTAATCCACTATTAGTAACAAAAATGCCGCATTTCACAGATATAATTCCAACCTGCCTCTATCAGCCCAGGTGTACACAATTTCATTTGCCCATGGTTTCCAACCCAGGACCTTCTGACTTTATTATTGGCAGCCAACTTGTTTTTTTGTCTGACACTGACTCTGCTCTCTGCCTCTGGCCCCTGTCCTTGCATTCCAAGATGAGCTCACACACACTGGGGGGAATTTACTAATTCTGGCGCAAGCACGACTGTCGGCATCGGAGTTCAGTCTCCGGAAAGCACAGCCCGATGTTTTAAAGTGGCGCCCGGCTGTAAGTAAATAATGGGTAGATTGGTAATAAACAGTCGTGCGCCATAGAAATGCTGACATCAATGAGATGTGCGCCAAAATCTTACATGGACTGCGCCTTAATTTTGCTCTCTGACAATTTTTTTCCTGCTCTATTGTGCTCCAAAATTTGCGCCTAAAAATGCAGACAAAGTACACAAAAATGTGACAGATAATGTGGAAAAGTTACGCCCACCTGCGCCGAAAAAAGACAGAGGAGTTGGGATAGTCGGAAACATTTGTTCTTTCTGGCGCAAACTCATTATAAATGATCCGCAACAATTCTTGGCCCCCCCAAAAAAACTAAAGATCTCGGCATTTTTTAGGCGCAGAGACGATAATACATCTGCCCCACAGACTTCCCTTCGGCAAACAACACATCACATCATAAGGAAAGCTACAAGCTACCGGCAGATAAGTTCTTTATCCAGTGGAGGAGGGGTGAGGCACATCAGATCTGATAGTGTGTTGTGGCTGAGCTGACTGTGTCATTGCATGTAATATGCATGTCATGGATCTCATCATCTCATCTCTCTTTCTATGTGTCAGATACTAGTACAATGTTCAGAAGGTAAATGAAAGTGTATATAAACCTTGTACCCTGATAATCTAACCACATTTTCAACATAAAGGATCTCATAGCACTACAGGGATCATGAAGTGTCTGCTTAGATAGTCCCCATAGTCTACCATCAAAAAACATCATAATAAACCAGGGACACTTACTCATAAATCCAGACACTTTGACTGTGCTAATCTTCTTATATTTGTTATCCCTGGGGCATTACCACATTGCCTCAGATTCCCAGGCTATTACAATGAGCAGGTCACTCCCCCCCCCTGTTCTCTCCCTTCTCCCTCTACCTGTGTAATCTAGCAGCAGCAAAAAGAAAAAGGAGAGGGGATACCTGCTCTGCTCATTTTAACAGTTTGTGAAGCATTGTAACAGCTTGTGAAGCATTGTAACAGCTTGTGTACCTGTGTCATTGGCATAGTTATAAAAGTTGACTTTAGAAGGAAGGAGGCCTCAGCTATCCCCATACAAATGCACCTACTTAATTTGGGCCACAGACTATATAGGATAGGCAGATGCTGTATGGAAATATACATGTTAGATAATTGTATTTTTAATTTCTAGTCATTCTTTTAATTGAATTTGTTACTGCTTAATGCATAAACATTTTGTTGTCCTTCAGGCAGATCTCCCTTGAGTATCTACAGTGTGTTCATCTTTAAAGGAAATCAAAAATGTTATTTAGTGTGTTTTAAAGCAAGTGCAACACCCAGGCCGATGCAAGGCAGAGGGGTTGTTGCGAATACATCCCAATATGTAGCTTGCAACCTCTGTGGAGTCTGATCAACCCCACAGCAGGTCACTACACAACACGGGGAACACTGCAGCGGTAGATCCTGTCTGGGAAGGCAGGAGTTAATTGTCTAATGTGATGTCTTTCCATCAGCCAATCACATCTGTTCTAATATTGTATTGTAAGCTGGGATGCAATTGGAGGAGTAATCACCACCTGACCAGTGGGAGTAATAAAACCCCTGGTCAGGAAAGTTCTAGAGTTAGGCTATATTCACACTGCCGTTGCCCGCCCGTACCGTACCGTAGCGGGCAACGGCAGTGTACGGGGAGAGTAGGAGGAGGTGAGCGCAGCTCACCCCCGCCCCTCTCCATATGAATTAATGGCGCACGGCGCCGTATTACGGGAAAAGATAGGACAGGTGTGTCACCGTACCGCTCCCGTAGGGTGCCGTGCGCCCATTGCAGCCTATGGGGGACGTATATCGGCCGTATATACGTCGGCCGTATATACGTCCCCCATACGTAAGTGTGAATGTACTAGTGCTGGCTGCAGTCTAGATTTAGCTGCATAATGGAGATTTATTAATGTATATACCAGTATCCTGAAAAATCTTATCTTCATTAGTTGTGAAAATGCTTCTGTTTGAAGAAAATCGCTTTATAAAAATATGTAAATGAGGCTCGGGCTCTGTGCACTCCGTCGTCTTTAATAATTCATCCCTCTTTCTGTTGCTTATTCCTTCCTACATCTTCCCATTCCCTTGCCCTGGAGTAGGTGACATCAGGGTGGAGGAGGGAATAAGTGCCTGTAAGAGAGGTAGCAGCGAGATACATGTTTTCATGTGTAAGGAGATATCTCCATGACAGGAGTTATATGACAGGGACAAAATAATTCTCCACCAAGTAATATTTTCATGTATATTTCCTTGTGACAGGTATAAGAGAGATGCATGTTTCTGTGCAAAGGGATATTTCCTTGGGACTGGATTTCCCTGCCAGTTATTTGGTTTGTGTTTGTTCTGCCGAACCTGGATTTGATCTGTCTACTTTCTGCATGTATTATAAGAGGGGTTTATATATTTATACTGAGCACATACTTTTGGGGGAAATTCATGATTGCTTCTGTGCCTAAAAATGAAGTTTTGTGCTAAAAAAGCTGAAATACATTCCGACACATTTAGGAAGGCTTTTAGACCATTTATTGGCCGTTTCCCAACTCGTCTTATAAAGAGGGCTTGGTCGAGGCACGGTTTCGGAGGAAGGGGTGGTGGCCATATGGAAATTAACCTGTGCGCCAGAAAAAATGGCGCACAGACATAGCTTAGACCAGCTAAAAGCAGGTCTAAAAGTTTGACAGTCCGGATTCATTATCACAATGATGAATGTGATGCAGCACAAGACTAGTGGTGACCATCTCTGCACTGTCGGAGCCTGAGACACATTAATGAATCTCCCCAAAGTCTGGGTGACTTACTCTTCTCTTCTTTTACCTTGCAGCAGCAGAGGTGGGCTCTTGCAGTGGTCTAGGAGGATGGGAAAGTATTCTTCAGGGGTCTTGCTCTCTCTGGACTACTTATTTACATGTCTTCAGCAGCCGGACTTGAGATACATTATAGCTGCCTCCTGAATGATTTACTAATTTTTGGTGCCAGTTGTGAACTAGAATCGGAGGAGCCAGCTAATTTGCCACCCATCGGGGATCTTCCTGGCTATGCACGTTATCAGTCCTGGCCCTTCTTCATCCCTCACATTAGTCAGTGTATGGAACATTGGCTAGCTGGGGGCTGTCATCTAGGTTGGTTGTCAAGTAGTCATTATGAGCAAAATGTTTTTTTTTTGTATCAGGGCCATACTAGTGCTGGCTGCAGGCTAGATTTAGCTGCATAATGGAGATTTATTAATGTATATACCAGTACCAGTGTCTTTCTAAATCAATATCTACAAAAAAATATGTGTAATGACTGTATGAATAAGTAAACGGCATTACTTCACTTATACCACTAGGTGTCGCCTTAGGACACAAAGTGAGACCTAGTTCTGAACAATTTACCAATTTACAGTTTTATTATCTAAATTGAGCACAAAATATGCTGTTGCTGCGATGTATGGTTATACTCATTTACATAATTGCCTCCCTAATGTACTGTAATATACTACACATTAAACCAATTAAATTATATCGCTTTACCTTGATTCTGTAGAAAGCAGATCAATGCGGGCATCGCCTCCCCTATAATACACAGAAGTGAGGAAATTGCAAAAAAGGACAAAAGAAGAACAAGAGACATTAAACAGGCGGATTCCAGACACAGGTCTACTGTGTACATTGTATCTCCAAAGAGCCCAGAATATAGTTTATTGTTGATTTCAAAAACAGGAGGATTCCTTTAATATGGCAAACATTGGTCTGCAAAAATGTATAATCCTAATGGAATAAAGACCTCCTTATGTTCTGCTTTTAAAGGGGCTTTACTAAATTAAATACATTTTGTCAAAGAGGGGATTATATTTACCGGTAATACCTGCATTTGACCTCCCACTGGAGTTGGAATCATTATAAAGAACAAAGTTGGAAGAAATTGAGTTGTAATTCTCAGGACTGGCCACTACACAGATAACTTAGAAGTTTAGGGGGATTTGAGTGTAGGATCCCCTAACAATCTGATATTAATGACCTTTCTTTTGGACAAGTGACCAATTATACAGATTTGGAAAACCCCTTTAATAGTGTCTGGACCTTTCTGGTAGCATTCTTTTCATGAAAATGGGGTGACAACCAATATGGCAGCTCATACATCGGAAAATCAGAAAGTGCAGCTACAAAACCATAATAAGACCTATTGTAGATGGTTTGTTGGCTACTCAAGCAACATGATACACAAGCCAAACAGAATTACCGTAGTTCTCCAAGTGGCCGGGGATCATGGACAGACATCATTAGTTGTATTTTTTCCACTGGATCCATTCAGGATTGCAGAACTAGAAATGTAAAGAGATTACATACATATAAAAGATGGCCCCATTCTGCGGAAAGCCAGCTCACCCGACAGCCCAATCTTGCTTCCTTCCTATCCTATATACAGTGCACTGTATACGGATGATCAAGACTAAGACACATGGGGGCAGATTTACTTACCCGGCCCATTCGCGATCCAGCGGCGCGTTCTCAGCGCCGGGATTCATTAAGGTAGTTCCTCCGACGTCCACCAGGTGGCGCTGCTGCGCTGAGGAGCATCGGAACGCGTTCAGGTTCACCGGCCTATTCCTAGTGAAGGTAAGTGCAAGCTCCGCGACACATTTTTTGTTTTAAATGCGGCGGTTTTTCCGAATGAGTTGGGTTTTCGTTCGGCCACGCCCCCCCCCCCCCATTTCCGTCTCGTGCATGCCAGCGCCACAATCCGATCGCGTGCGCCAAAATCCCGGGGCAATTCAGGGGAAATCGGCGGAAATATTCGGGTAACACGTCGGGAAAAGGCGAATCGGGCCCTTAGTAAATGACCCCCATGGTGTCAAAACGCATTGATCCTTGCTTGCACATTTTTGCTGTACTTTTTTATGTATTAAATAAAGAAGAAATTGCTGGTCATCTTCTATGTGTCCTTGTGAGTGTCGAGCTATTGTTTATTCCATTCCAAGTTAAAGGGATTGTCTCATCATCTCAAAACATCTGGATATGAAGCTGATTTCACATAACCTGTTGGGTTTCCTTTTGGCTGACATATAGCTAAGGGCTACAGTCACCAGATAGTGACTGTTCTGCAAGATGCTCTGCAGTAATATGTTTAGTAATAAAGTAGTGACAGCTAAAATCCCTGACCAAAGTCATTAACATTAGTCACCTCTTTTACAGATGCCCAGACTTCTATGATGATTTCTTCAAGCTGCAAGCTGGAACATTTGCTATACAGACAGCATCGACTTGTTACTTTTCCAGCAGCCTCCAAACCTGCTGCTTAGTGTCGGACTGGCCCACCGGAGCACCAGGGGATCCGGTGGGCCCAGATTCTAACTAAATTCTGGATCACAGACAGCGAAAAACAACCAAATTCGGATGCTAGTTGGGTCTATTTACTTGGGGAAGATGAAGGTCCCAGAACCCCTATCTGAAACTGCTGCTACCTCCACTTCTATTCCTGTGTCTGCCAATTTGCCCCCATTACCATTGCCCAAGTACTGTGCTTTAGACATAATTGGGGGAATTTATTAATGTACTTGCACCACAATTATGGGGGTTTCGCACCAAAAAACTGTCTAAAATGCCTTGCACCAAATGTATCCAGGCTTTTAGACCTTTTTTGGCACTTTTCTGACTTCCGACTAAGGGGCGTAGCATTCTGGGAAATGGTCTGTGCACCCAGAATTGTGGTGCACAGTCTAGACCACCAAAAAGCGGGTACCCACAGTTTTATGCTGCATCAGAATTCATCATCACAGTGATATAATAAGATTAGTATTTTCCAGCTAGAGACTGGCGGAACCTGAGACACATTGTTAAATCCCCCCAATATTATAACTATAATTTACTCTAAAGCCCTATTAAAATAATATTAACCCCAATGCAGTAATTATGCTCCACAAAATAATTCTTCTCTGTACCCCCACATGGAACTTATTCCAACAGCTGTGTCCCATACAATCTAATAATCCCCGTTGTATATGCCATCACTGTATATACGTCACACTCACTTACAAGTCCATTCATCTCCTTATAAATGGTATGTATAGGGCAGTTTTTATTACTTTACTGTCTTATACCGCTCTGCAGATGCTCTGTAATCCAGGAAGATCTTTTTTTATGAATATTGAGTTCCTTCTTGACATTTGCTGTGTTTTTCTGCCCGTTATAATACGATGCCCTCTATTCACATCCGCAGAGTCAGCAGTGAAGTAGTTAAGTTAAATGTTAAAATTTCCAAAATACAGCTTATGTTGTTTTTCTGCGAAACAATGTGACATTTTAGCTTTGAGGATTATGATATGACTTTACAGCGGAATGTCTATTATTCTCTCTGTGTTTGACATATTTCAATAATGCATAGTGCGGTGAAGGCTGGTACTTTTCCATTCTTAAATCCCAGATTCAGTTATCTCAGACATGTCAGGGTTTGCTCAGCTTCGCTTTATGAATAGACTTTGTGTTACCTTCTTTTTTTTCAGGTCACGAAATACAAAATTTTTTCTAGAAGTCTGATATCTGGCAGAACTGCACTGAGATTGCATTTTGGAGATGGTGGAGAATACAACATCATTTATTACTGATATCAGCCATGTTCTTTAAAGGAGTATTCCAGTTATTTTAAGTTATCCCTCATCCATATGACAGGGGATAGATTGCCATGTAGTGGAGATTTGACTCTTCGGACCCCCAACTGATTAGCACCATGAAATGAGAATTGGTGTCCCAAATAATTGGAGAGGCTGGTTGATAGCAAATCACAGCATTTAGGTACAGTCCTCTCCTACAGTCCCATAGAAAAAGAATAGAGGCGTTGTGAATGCACCCATTTAGGGGTACAAGGGACCTCCATTTTTGTGACCAGTAACCACACTAAAGTAGTTATGGCTGCACTCAACCATGGCCGGATTTAACTGACTGACGCAATTGGGAGAATTGGGTGATAAATGATGTGAGGAAATCCTTCTTCCCCGCTGAACAGATACTCCAAACTCTACAGCGAAGTAGAAAGGACTCTATATAGAGGCATATGTTTTATAACTCTGGCTTTGTCCGTCTGTTTTTTGGGACTTTTCTTGACTTTTCCGCTGGGCACATGCATCTTGGTGTTTTTTCTTTATTGATAAATGTGGTGTTTGGTGTTGAGTGAATTTGCGACTTTTTAAAACAAAAGTCGCAATCAGCTCTAAGGTATTTTGTACGCCTGGTCAGGGGAAGCCGCAGTTTTGCGCAAAAAAATTGTTACTTTTTTTCCGGACTTTTTAAAAAAGGTGCAACTTTCACATATGGATTCTGGTGATAACTTAGGGAACACAGCAGAAAGCGAAACACTGGCGAACTTTAAAAAGAGTTTTAGTTGCAAAAAAAGTCGCAGATGAGCACAAGCACCATGATAAGTCTCAAAAATGAAAGCAAAAGGCAAGACAAAAGTTTCGATACATGTGCCCCTTTGTATCACATATCACTATGATGCAAGGATTCCCGACCTCTGTAGTGTGGTTGTATTACATAAAACCATTCCAGTGAACAGTACATTTTTCAGGGACCTACCACTGTCTCGTAAAGCTGGCCAAAGGGAGCATATCTTGGATTTCACTACTAGGAACTGTAAAGGATAGTTTTTGGATAAGATATAAGAGAAATCTGTAAACCCAGTTAAGGTTTTTTTTTTTCATATCCATGTATTTAGATCTATCACAGAACATATACAGTATTTTATGGATCTTACAAATTACAGACCAAATACAAATCATTAATCATTAGATGAAGTGGGTCCTGTGACCCATCAGAACTTATGGTTGGGTACAGGGCATAAAATCGATGTACCTGGATTGAAGCAGGTGCTGGATGGCGTAAGTGTGTGGGGTTTTTTTTGTTCTTAACCCAGCCACCTTGGGGTTCTTCACATTCACAGAAAATTCCTTAAACTTAATCATCTAAGGACAACATCTGAATGAGTTTGTATGCTATTTTCATGTTTTCATAGGTTTCCTCTAGGTTCTCCAGTTACTTTTCACATTTCACAAACGTGTTAATGACTTGATCTCCTAATACCTATAAAGGTGGCCCTAATATGTGTTTCTTTAGTAACAAAATTAGTTTTTAAATCATATTTGGAAGAGTTACAAGCGGCAACAACCTACGGAATATGATGTTCTGGTGCATCATGTGCTGTACAGATTAACAGGTATATCATATGTTAGTATTACTCAGTACACACAGACAGGATGCAAACAGTCTGGTCACAGGTATAGGACCTGGACTTTGATGTGGTATTAGGGCCTGTGTGCTTAGCTGATAAACTTCTAATATTGTGTATATTCAATTCTTTTTGAAAATTGATCCCTGCTGAACACGGCAGATATATAATATTTGCACAGTGATAAAGTGAGCCTCATAAATATTAGTTTTACTGTTTATAGGTTGTAAATGTAACTGAAGGTAACACCTTATTGTGAAATATAATGTAGAGAATATTCAGAATAACCACAGCAAACCGAATGCAAAAAGCAAACCCTTCGTCCGTGTTTTATCCGGGTGCATGGATGGCCATTCTAGATTGACTAAAAAAAATTTCATTCTGTACAAATCTGAATTTTGTGAAAAATTGTGTTAACTGTGATTCTGCTACGGCAAAATCTCAGTAGTTTCATTGCTTGTGTCCCAAGCCCAAGAGTGACTAATATAACTATAAGTAGACACTGCAAAAGGAAAGTATTCATCAGTAAAGGTAATTTGTGATAGTAAATGACACATTAGTAAAAGGGAAGAATAGGAGACATCCTGCATCAAGCACATTCTACCCTTCAGTGTATATAAAGGAAAGCTAGGAATTTCTACAAAACAGATCTATATCACCTTACATTCCTCTGACAATGATTGTAGAGGAAGCACATGACAATGAGGATGACTTCTACTCCTGGGTATCAATTTCCCTGGGGAAAAAAAAATCTAGGGACACAGAAACACAACATTCTTCATGAATCTGGCATACCCTGTACTGCTCAGGAAGTGTGCACCATAATTAATTATAATAATAATTCCTTTATTTATATAGCGCACACAGTTTACGCAGTCCCATGGGGCTCACAATCTAATCATCCTACCAGTATGTTTTGGAGTGTGGGAGGAAAACCGGAAGACTCGGAGGAAACCCACGCAAACACTGAGAGAATATACAAACTCTTTGCAGATGTTGACCCTGGGCCTTGAACCAAGGTCCCCAGCGCTGCAAGGCTGTAATGCTAACCAATAAGCCACTGTGCTGCCCTCACCATTTTTTTTTTTTGGTGCACCTTGTTCATGCTGCAGGATTGTGGCGCACAGTCCGACTATGCAGTAACATGCCCTTTTAGGAGCACCTTTTTTTTGTCTTGTCAGACACAGTGCAGCCGCAACACATAACTGGCGCTGACACTTTGTAAATGCACGTGCAAGCAGTTTACCTGTTCTTTCTAGTCAGACAGAAAACTGGTGCAAACACTTTGATCAATGTGGGCCATTTGCTGCACCAGAAATGTTCACATTTTTAATATCTGAATACAGGTGGTAAATTCTATACTATTCTGATCTGTACAGGTGTAGGTACTCAGTATGACGCCACCTCTCTGTAGGGCACAGAAAATAGCTCTGTTGTACAGCAGGTGGTGAAAAATGCTAGGATTCAATTTTATTTTTATACAAATTTGCATGTAGCAATTAGAAACAAAATGTATGTGCACATATAAAACAGAGGAATTGGTAAAGGTTATAAAAGTATATTTATAAATTAAATTTCATACGGTATGTTCACTAAAATTGGTACTGAGGGCCATATCAACTAAATCATATTTGAATAAATTGAGTTATTTATGAATAAAAAAATTTGGATATCTTAATAATTATAAAATAATGTAAAAAATAATAATACGAGTTATTTATAAAGCTACTGTACATCATATTCCACAGAGCTTTACAGATAATAGATCATGGGGTAGATATTCAAACAAACCAGACATTAATATGATGAGATAAAACAACAGGAATGAGGGTCCTGCTCACAAGAAAATAGTGGAAATCAAACACTAATGGCCGCTTTTGAAGACTTGCACCTACACAAGTGCTGCTCCAATTTTCCAATTTTAGATTTCATTTACCATTTACCATAGTTTTCTGTTGACTTACATGAAGGTAGAACTTACAGTCTATAAGGATTAAGGGGTGACACAGGAATTGACGATACTTGTACAATGGTCCAGCCAAACTTTATAAGGGATAAAATAATTAAATATATTAATAAATAATGCTGAATGAAAGATGAGAGATTACATAGACTGCAGGAGAAATCAGCAGAGTTTAGAGGAAAGCAAGTGAAAGTTATATGCATCTCCTAAGTGCCTCCCTGAAGAGTTTTTAACAGCATGTTAGTAGCTCTAGTGGTTGGATATTAGTTTGATAATACGAGGTATGGCATTCAAGAGAATTGGTGCAGCTCAGGTTAAGTCCAGGAGAAGTGAATGGGAAGTTTGTATTGAAGAATAGAATAATCTTAGATCACTGGCAGAACAAAGATCACGGGTTTGGAGATAGACGGAGATGAAGGGGATGAGAGTTAGTTAGGTGCAGTACTGTGCGGTGCATTATGGATGAGGGGAGCAAGGGCATTGCTGCCTCGGGGATATAGTGATACCTCCGATAGAAATTTAGAAGTCAGGGGTCTGTCGTTTAGTACTTCGTGGAAATAGCAGAAGTTCACTTTTAGAAAGATTAGATATGATGTTAGAGACAGCTGACTGGGTGCGGTGGTGTTGTATGAGGAAGTATAAAGTTGAGTATCATTAGGAGACAGATGGTACTGAAAACCAATTCTTCAATTGGTTTCTCCAATTTGGTTGGTGTAGAGGGAAATAGAAGATGACCAAGGACTGAGCACTGAGAAACCCAAACAGTGAGAGGAAGATGAGAAGAGAAAGATCCAGAAATGGATCATGTCCATGTTTCTCTATGGAGAGGTGCGGAGGAGCGGCGCTCATCCCCTCCTCCTCTCCCAAGCACCGACATGTGCCCGCCATGCTACGGTACAGTGGGCACACGTTAGTGTGAATTTAGCTTTAGGCCAATAGAGTGAAGCATCCTGAGAAGGAGCTGGTGGTCCAAGTGTGAAAAGCTGGGTCAGGCATCTTGGTTGGATTCCACCACCTTATAAAAACTTTGTTAAGCCATTAAATATCTCCCGAAAATGTATCATTTCCTTCTCTTATTTTTCATTTTCTGTGTTCATGAGAGATTTATTTAACAGAAGATGAGAAGCAAAAATAAAAGTGTATCATCCATTTTTGTAGTTCTAGTGTCTTCTTCAGATTTTCATAACTGCATCCCTAAAACAAATGCAGGAATAAATGTATCACACTATGGTATCCGAGTGCCGTCCATTCTTTATTCACACACTGTATGGTTCACATTTATCAAAACTAGTGCAGCCCGTACTATGTGTGGTTTGCCTGTGGAGAGAGCAGAGGGCACCAGTTTCGATGAATCTGGCGGAGGGCTGACTGAGATAGAAGAGCGCAGTATTCGGCTACTTTCATCAGTGAATGTGAATGAAGTGACAGCACACATGTCATGTCCAACTTGATGCTCCATTATTTTGGGGTACAATGGAGCCCTGTTTTCATGATCTGTGCGGGTATGACTAGGACACCCATTGATCAGCAAGTTATCCACTATTATGTGGATAGAGAAAAACATGTAGTGACTGAACAGTCCCTTTAAGGGAACCTTCTTGTAGAATTATTTTGATACCATATTGTATGATTGTTTATGCAGTACAATGGGGCACAATTACTAAGGGCCGTGGGCCAGTTTTCTGAAGGACTTTGCATGTTCTTTTAGGTGTAAACTGCATGCATAGGTATTTTAGAAGTGTCTGCACCAATATTGTGTCACACGAGACCATTTTGTGTCGCAGCTACACTAGGCATCATGCAATACAAATTAGGGGTGTTCCAGTGCTCAGTCGGCCCCATGTTAAAGGTGCCCCCAAAAAAGTTGCTGTACTCAGTCAAAGCAGTGCAGGGAACGCCAGAGTCATTAAGCACGGGCGCCGTCATTAAGCACATCTGTCGCACATTGCACTATATACAGGCAAACCACATTCAATGCAGTTTGCACTACTCTTAAAGGGGTTGTCCGAGTTTTGAAAAAAAACTATAGGTGGCCGGGAGCGGGCTGCTTAAAACAATAAAGATGTACTTACCTTCCGGTGCCCTCCGGTATCCAGCGCTGCATTCAGCTTCCGGCCGGCCGTTGCCGGGTACGCCTATCCGTCCCTATACACAGCATTATGTATGGGGGCCGGAATGTTGTCGGGTCCGACACAATTGCGACAAAATTTTATTTTTAAATTCCGCGGTTTGTCTGAATCAGTCTGGTTGTCCAACGTCCACGCCCCCCGATTTGTGTCGCATGCAAGCCGGCGCCGATGCGCCACAATCCAATCGCGTGAACCAAAAATCTGGGGCAATTCAGCACAAAATGGTAAAAAGTCGGGAAGCACAACGAAAATGCGCTGTTCGGACCCTTAGTAAATGTGCCCCATAGTGTTCTAGTGTGTAAAGGCAGCATATATGCAAGTGAAAGGAGCTGAGGAGATTCTGCACGGCAGGTAGTATGTTATAGAGAAGTAGGAGCTGAACAGATTATATATGAGTCTAGCGCTAGCCACCATGCGAAACAAATTAGGGGGTTTAACATGCAAAGTCTGTTGCACGCCCTGTGTTGAAGGTGCACCACAAAAAAGTTGGTGAACTCTGTCGGGCCAGTGCAGGGAAGCGGCAGATTCATCATCATTCAACAGTGCAGTTTTCCACATTCTTAGTAAATGTGCCCAAATGTGCTTTTGTCTACCATACAGTAAATCATAGTCTGGAGGTGGCAGTAAAATGTACAGTAGAGAGCACCAATATAACTAAAATGGGACTAAATCTTATATTCACCACTCCTCTACAATATTTATATCCAATCAAATGCAGATCATATTATTTCATGCCTGTGTCTTGAATGATTGTCCTATATGTTGACTTTCCTGTCATTGTAATTTGCTCCACACCTTGCACAGGTGATTTAATGAACCAGATTATGCTGTAGGCAGTAAATCCACATATATACTGTATAATCACAATGGCAGAGGGAGGCTACATCTTAACTGTTGCTTGTCCTACCAAATTAACATAACTATGGTATAGCTGCAGAATAAATCAGCTCTGGAATATTGTATGTCCACATAGGGTGCAATATACCCCTGAGAATGAAAAACTAAAAAAAAAATTGAAAAAAAAAATTCTAGTTAAGCATATTTGTAAAGAGGTTACTGAGTATAGGGACCATTCAGCAATATGGCAAAAATCAAAAGATGGAATAGTGTAGGCATAGAGGTCCAGTCTTACTTTGGAATATTATAACCATTCTCTTTTATTGATCTTTTTCAATTTTCTAAGAATTCTAGTCATTTTCTAAGGATTCTTAGCAGTCCAGTTTTTATAAATCATGGTTATGGGTTTATCAATCACTTTTATTGTCAGATCTGTGTTGGATGATCTTCTGGGAGACTCAAAAATCACAGATTCCAAAACTATATGGCAGATACAATCAAGGGAATCCCACAGATCCCATTATAGATATCTGGTTCCATCAGGGTTCATTTAAAAGAAAATCGATAGTCTTATATGTGTTATCCATTGCCTCCTTCCTTGAAAATCAACTTTTAAAATTATGCCAATGAACCAGAAAGACTCTATCAGAGCACCTCCATGCCGAAGCTTTACAGGCTGTTAGACTGTCTCACTCTTCCTCTGCTCCCTCCCTCTCCCTGCTGTAATCTCATGTCAGCAGCACAGTAGAAAGTATGAAGTTCTGAGGGAGCAGGGTGGAAGGCAAAATAGTTTAACAGCCTGTAAAGATACGGCATGGAGGTGCTCTAGTCTTTCTGGTTCATTAGCATAATTTTAAAAGTTGATTTTCAAGGATGGAGGCAATGGATAACAAATATAAGACTATAGATTTTTTTTTAAATGAACCCTCTGCCATATAGTTTTGGAATCTGTGATGCACCCATAGCACTTGATGCACCCATAGCACTTCTGGATACATACCATTTTATTAAAGTTGATTTTAGGAAGGCGTGAATAACAAATATAAGAAGTTTACCACATTCACAGCTTGGATCTATGAGTAAGTGTCCCTGGTTTATCCACTAAATTTTAAATTTTTAATAAGCCACAGAATAAACCAATACAGATGCCTATGCTCAATATGTGTTCAATTGTAGTACTACAACTCCCAGCATGCCCTCAGCCAGTCTCCACAATACTACAAAGGCGCTCCCAAGACGGAAGCGATGGAGCGATCAAGATAACAATTTAATGTAAACATTAACTCTGACTACTACATTCAGTCTTCTTTTTAGAAAGTAAATCCTTCTCAATCTTTTTGCCGAAGAAAAAGTGAAATATTAGGATTGGAATATAATTCAGCAGCTTCTAACCTGAAGAACAGGTTTCCAATCTGGATGAAAAAAAGGGCTTGCGTACAAGAGATTGTTACTCCCTTTCTATTCCATATTCTCCTCCTACTTTGAACTTGCTGTTGCCCTGGAGCTCACTTGTTTGAATAGGGACTGAATACTGAGCTGAGATCACTGTGGGTTGGGAGGCTCCAAAGAAACTTTGTTTTCCTTCAGCGCCTTACAGGAATACATCAAGTGGGGATTTACTGTGAAGAAAGAGTCTTCTTAGCAACTCAAGCTGAAGGTTGGTTCATTTTGTTGCTTACTTTCTCCTCTAAGGTCAGGACAGTATACAGCTGAGTCTGAAGACAATGAAGTCTGAAGAACGGGAGATGTCTCTATATTCTGTAGACTATTATAGTAGGTCATGTTCTTGTGTTACATTGTACTGACATGTAGGGGGGCACTCTAGCATCTATGGTGGGGTAACATTTAGACATTTCTTTCCTTTGGTTTGATATTTTTGCTTCTTTCAAAGTTACAAAGTGTCTGAAAAGTTTCCCGGCATTGATTCAATCAGATCTTGTCTGTAACAGTAGTAGAGTGCCGGGAAAGCTATCTCTGCTTGTAATTGGCTGTGACATCAGCGTGTACGCACGAGTTATATACAGAGGCGGCTATAGAATAATTCTTCTTACAGATCAGTGATTGTAAACGACTACAATAGGCCGGAATCTTATTCCAGTTTTCTAGTCTTAGGAACTTTTTGGATGTACTTTGCACCTTAGATTTATCATATCATATCATCTTTATTTGATATGTGACTTTTCAGTCAAAAAGTTGCACAAAAGCTGACAATCTTTAGCAACTAGTTTACCGATGCTAACATGTGATTAAGTTTGCAATTTATTAAAAAGCTGCTCTTCATAAATCTGTCCTGCATATCTGTAATTCACATGCTAAATCTGGAGTGAGCTATCTGAAGTGAACAGTTAAGTGGGTTGGAAAAAGTTGTAAATTTGTCTGGAATTGACATTTTTCAGACAAAAACTGATGTGACTGCATTGATAAATCTCCCTCACTCCCAATGTATTTGCTGATAAAGTTATTAATTCTAATCACATGATCACACTTAATTGGAGTAAATGAGGCAAATTATCAGATTAGACGGAAGAAAATCACTATTTTTCACTCAGCCTGAGGTGCACAGAGCTGTAATAAGACACCTATAGCAGTCTGTGGGGTCATAGTCATACACCTCTCGGAAAAACATATTGTTGACTTGCTTTATTGGATTCATAGGGCCACTATACAAAATCTCTAAATTTCTATTCCACTGCTGATGGATGAGGGCTGCAGGTCTCAGATAACTTTATTTGTGGCTCTTAAAGAGGTTTTCCCATGAAACAAGTTGGACCCTGTCAACAAGATAGGGCCAAACTTGGTGAATGGTGGGGGTCTCATTGATTAGACCTCCACAGATCCTTGAGATGAGCGTTGGCTGGTCTGCCCCATTCATCTCTATGGAGCGGCGTTCTCGCCAATCTCTGCCCATAGAAATAAATGGGGCAGCCTGGACATGCATGACCAGCTCATCTCGGGGAGCAAAGAGTGGTTCAATAGAGGTACCTCAGAACCCATTGGACCCTCTGTTATCATGATCTCGCACCAATCTCCAAATTGTCCTAAAACGCATTGTGATCCGGAAATTTTTCCAAAGGAAGACTTCCAACTAAACCTTCTGACTTTAATTTGGAGTCTGGTGTGTTCTGCTTCCCATCCTTCACTGTAACATTAGTACTAGGCCAGTGATGGGCAACCTTTTGAGCTTGGTGTGTCAAAATTCGCCAAAAAACCGAGCATAACTCGGGTGGTGTGTCACCTTGAGAAAAAAAACATAATTTTGTGATATTTATAGTTTAAATAACAAATATGTATAATTATTTAACTTCTAGGGTACTTTAACCCTAGGTTGTCTGATTAATCCTACCATATACTGCCATACTCTAGTATGGCAGTATTTGGGGATTTTCCACATCATCTATTTATTACAATGTGCAAATCGCACATTGTAATAGATCGTTACAATCAGACACGTGTGAAAATGCTTAGTAACCTGCAAACTTCGTCATGAAAGTTCATAGGTTATAGTGAGTCGCAGGTGCCGCTGTCTGCATCTCCCTCATGAGGAGCAAAATAATCACAATGTCTGACGATTTGCAAGGTGTTGTGATTATTTCAGGGCTTGTACGTCACAAAACTGACACACAAGCCCAGATGACTTTTATCATGCAGTCCACTGACATTACTCACTGTATTAAGTCTTGTATGTATGATGAGAGTGGTTGTCCTCCCTCATCCCTGCTGTGGAGATGGTCAGTGTAGAGGTGACCTACCACAACAACTCCTCCCAGCACAACTATCAGGAGCTGCAGAGGAGTTTCTGGAGTTGATGGTCGGGTCACCTCTCCTGGTGCTGATCCCCGGGATGATACCTGTGCTGACTGGAGACACGAGGCACAGCTCACACAACGGGAGGGGCCGGCTCGGTAGAGGAGGAGGAAGTGCTGTGAGCTCAGT
>WNYA01004117.1:0-20463 GCA_019512145.1 Engystomops pustulosus | reverse complement strand
CCTCCACATCATCACACCAGCAGGGGGCAGTGTGTCCTCCTATCACTTCTAGGGGTGACTACTGTCCTATGCCATAGCCCTCCACATCATCACTGCAGCAGGGGGCAGTGTGTCCTCCTATCACTTCTAGGGTTGATAGATGGTCCTATAACATAGCCCTCCACATCATCACACCAGCAGGGGGCAGTGAGTCCTCCTATCACTACTAGAGGTGACTACTGTCCTATGCCATAGCCCTCCACATCATCACACCGGCAGGGGGCAGTGTGGCCTCCTATCACTTCAAGGGCTGACAGATGGTCCTATAACATAGCCCTCCACATCATCACACCAGCAGTAGGCAGTGTGTCCTCCTATCACTTCTAGGGGTGACTACTGTCCTATGCCATATCCCTCCACATCATCACACCGGCAGGAGGTAGTTTCTTCTATCTCTACTAGAGATGACTAGTATAGAACCTTCCTATAGGGCAGCAGGAAGTTACCGCTCATGTGGCAGAATCCACGGTCTTATAAGACCACGCAATAATCACTGACACATCTGCCTGACATGGGGGGGGGGGGCAATGATATACAAGAGGTGGGGTGATTCCCTGTTGGACCCACCTCCAGCTTTGGGTTGCAAAATTGAATCAAAAACTGCGGAAAAATATATACGGAATACCATAAAACATGACCAGATATTGGCCAACATTTATCATAAACAGTGCAATGTGTGCTATGTGCAGTGTCTTGTGTAGTGTGCAGGGGGCGCCAGATTCAAGAATTTTGGTGCCCGCTCTTCATGAATCTGGTGCCCCCTGCACTGCTCCAAAGGAGGACACCAACGTTTTCTGGTGCACCTTTAGCCTGCAGCATAGGACAAAATTCTTTCGAACTTTGGATGTTAAATGTGTGGCACGGTTTAAATGAGAATCGGAGCGCCCCCTTCAGGGCAGAATTGTGTGTTGCGTCGGGTATTGTGCAGCCGCAACACATATGTGTTTTGGACACTTAGCAAAGTCGGATGGAAAACGGTCGCATGGGTCATTATTTATAAGATATTCCAGGGACAACTTCTTGGAGCCAACGCTCCTTGTTGTACAAACCAAGGAAGTGTCGCTTGGCACGCGCTTACCTGCACCCAGGATAGGATAGTGAACTTCCGGGAACTTCAGCGCAGCAGCGACACCTGGTGGACATCGGGCGCACTACCCTAGTGAATCCCAGCCGGACCCGAATCAGCGTCGGGGAACCCGCCGCTGGATCGCGACTGGACCGGGTAGGTAAATGTGCCCCAATATTTTCAAGATTTGCATCATTTTTCCAAAATGTATTGTCTATTAACCTCTTCCTAAACTGGACCACCCGGAGTGCATCACGTAGACTAGATGTCTCTGAGCTCTGGGCACAGGTTCAGATGATCACGTGGAGGTGTCATTATGGGGTTTGTACATCTTTTTGGCATATTATTTTAATGGACAGCAAACTGAGCAAGATGGCCCCAGAGCGTAGGCACTGGACATCCCAGAATATTCTAGTGGACCACATTTTTTTTTCCCCTAGAAGCTTAGAGTTTGGGATGTTGGTGTCAGGTTATAGTAAGATGTTTTTGGAAAATTTTTGTTTTTTTTGCTAAACTACTCAAAGTTTTCTCGAAATAGACTTTGAGGGTCACAAATGGCCTCAGGAATGAAGTTTTGACGTCTTACTTATCCGGTCCAGTTGCGATCCAGTGACGCGTTCTCTGATGCTGATTCGGGTTCTGCGGGGATTCACTAAGGCTGTGCGCCCGATGTCCACTAGGTGTCGCTGCTGCGCTGAAGTCCACCGTAATTCACCTCCTCCGTCTCGATGTATGTGAGTGCTAAAATTCTGCGTTTTTTCCGAATCCGTCGGGTTTTCCGACGGCCACACCCCCCCATTTCTGACACGTGAAAGCCGGCGCCGATGCACCACAATCCAATCGCGTGTGCGCCAAAATCCCAGGGCAATTTGGCGTAAATCGGAAAAATTCGGAAAACCCGGCGGAAAAACGTGATTCGGACCCTTAGTAAATGAGCCCCCTTGCCTTTGACTCTAATTTGCAACAAATGTGTGAAACATTAGATGAAGGTTTTAGAGGGCGGTGGACGCCCCATGGTGGTCACATCCGTCTCTCTCCAACAAGAACCTTCTACTTCTTGTATCCATTTTGATTTGTCCCTTCTCTATAATGAATGAAGTTTGTGTTGGACGACCCTCGGGGCCCGGGGTTTATTGGTTAGTATTTGGCGTCGTGTTGTTGTGAAATGTCACGGTGGCCGCCTCGACCTCGTCTACAAAGAGGTAAGTGGCATTTCTCTAACAACGTGTCCGCCCCTCCGCGCTGCCGCCGCTGTGTTCTCAGTCATCTGGCCCGTGTTTGCTTTCACCTTCCTGCGGTAACCCGCGCACGGAAATAATTGTCTGACGGAACTTGTCAATTATTTTTCGGCTGATAGAAACGCTGCCCCTTTGACTTTGCAGGTTTTATGTAGTGGGGAAGCTGTTGGCGGCATTATTAGCAGGCGGCGGGTCAGGCTCCCGTATCCGGGGGGCTGCCAGGGGACAGCAGACACCTCCTCATTTGTCTTTGTGATTGCTACAGTATTAGATGGTTCAGAACTCACAAACATCTCTGTATTTTAAAGAATGTTGTTGTATTTTACTATATTTTTGTTGTGTTTCTGTGTTCCCTTTTATATATCTGAAGCTGTATTTATAATATTAAAATAGATGCCATGTTATGGGGCCATGGATGCCTCATGGATATTTACCCATCCTAACCATGATCCTTGCATCCCCTCAGTAGTGCGGGTACACCCCTGCTACAATCCTGGAATATAAATTCATATTTCACAGTCCTGCTGCTACTAACAACCTACATAAAGGTCTGATTACAGATCTCATCTGTTAAGGAACAAAACACTGGCTTCTCTGTAAAACCTCTGACCATCTTGGACCTTATGTGGCAGTGACCGTCTCTGACCGACTCTTTCAGTAAACATCTCTGTTTTTGCTCATCTTTGTCTCTGACTGACTCTTTCAGTGACTGTTTCTGATAGCCTCTGACTGTCACCTTGTCTATGGGGAGATTTATCAGAAATGTCTGAGGGCAGAACTGTTCTAGTTGCCGATGGCTACCAATCAGAGCTCAAGTTTCATTTTTGCATAGCTGTTTATAAAATTACAGCTGATCTCTGATTGGTTCCCATGGGCAACTGGAACAGTTTTTCCTCAGACATTTCTCATAAATCTCCCCCTATCTCTGTATCTCTTACCTCACACATAAGTGGTCTTATACATATTGCTTATAGTAACCAATCAAAACTCAGAGATCATATTAAGGACCTGTGTCAGAATAGCAACCAATCAGCTTCTAACTGCAACTGCAGCAGCAGACAATGGGGCACATTTACTTACCCAGCCACAGAAGTTCCCGAGTGTCCGACGATTGTGCACTCCGGCGCGATTCACAGAGATTGTGCGCCTGATTTCCTGCATGTGTCGCTTCCCCGCTCAGGTCCGCTGGAGTTCACCATCTTCCTCCCGGTGCATGTAAGTGCTTGGATTGCGACACAATTCTGAAGTTAAATCCCGCGGTTTGTCCGAATCCAATTTTCGGCAAAATCCAATCGCGTGCAACACAATCCCCTTTTAAATCCCTGTCTCAGCGACGCAATACGGAAATCGTCGGGATGTCCGACAAAAGTGCATCTGCGGGGCCCTTAGTAAATGTGCCCCAATGTCTCCTGTACATGGTGGTTAATAAGTTGATTTTGGAAAGTGCAGGGTGAAAATTTTGGCTCAAGACTGAGTCTATGACTATGAGTCACAGAGAGCGACTGTGCAAAATTTGGTGATTGTAAACGCGACGGTACAGATTACTTTAGCAGACATATATACACACACATATACATACATACATACATACACACACATATACACACATACATAGATACACGCATACATATATATATATACATACATACATACATACACACACATACATAGATACACGCATACATATATATATATATATACATACATACATACATCCACACACATACATAGATACACGCATACATATATATATATATATATA
This sequence comes from Engystomops pustulosus, assembly GCA_019512145.1. Lineage (NCBI taxonomy): Eukaryota > Metazoa > Chordata > Amphibia > Anura > Leptodactylidae > Engystomops > Engystomops pustulosus. Next base: position 16,358 of record WNYA01004117.1, on the reverse strand, counting down.
TATATATATATATACATACATACATACATATACATACATAGATTCACAGACACACATACACACACATATATAGATACACGCATACATATATATACATACATACACACATATACATACATAGATTCACACACACATATATTTATACATACACACACATGCATACATATATATATATACATACATACACACACATATACAAACATACATACATAGATTCACACACACATATATATATATATATATATATATATATATATATACATACACATATACATACACATATCCTGCCAGTATTATGTTATTCAGTTGTTTCTTTCCATCTGAATACTCCTGAATCTCTCTCTTCGGTTGGGGTCATGTGATCTCATAGTGACCCCCTATGAATCACTTGGCTATATATAGTCTAAAAAGGGTCACTAATAAAAGCAGCCAGATACATGGACTATATCACATGGACTTTCTACAGGGGGACTATAGATTCCTATCGCAGCTATACATGATGAGAATGGCTCCCAGTTGTTATGTAGATGACGGCAGTGCAGCCTCCCTGGCTGTATACTTATTCTCGCTTAGAATGTAGACTATCACAGCCAGCAGATATATCCCTTCTCAAGCTGAGGTTGGGGCATTATGGGATTGACAGCAGGCACCACAGTTATAGAGAGACCTTGTAGTCACAATGATTTCCAATCAGAGCAGAGAGGAGGCTACACTGCAATGAAATGTGCGGCTCCTACGCCCTACACAACGCACTTCGCAAGATCGTGAAGGAAACAGATGGAAAAAACTCCCAGAAAACTTTTATAATTTACTAAATACTCCCCGATGAGAGCTAATACACACTGGCTAAATACAGAGGACGCAGTGTGATACATTACTGTGAGCTTCACATCTGGACTAAGAGAGACCCCGATATACAGAACGTGCAGAACAGGAGATAATCAGAGAGGAAGGGAAAATCATAGCAATAATATAAATAAAAGTAAAAATAAAAGTATCTGCTGCAGAGGATCACAGGGTCCTGCTAACACGTCACATGAAGCCGAATGCTGCAAATTACCTGCTATTCACATAGAAACACCTCATTAGCTCAGCTTCACACTGACTCTCAATACTTTATTATCACCCCCCATATAAACCGCGATCCTGACCTCCCAACATAACACGTAATCTCAGCAACCGGAGCAGAACTCAGGAAATATCATTACAGGGAATTATAATATGAGAGCATTCTATACATCACATTCATCTTAAAGAAACTACATATACAGGTGTATGACCATAGGGGCAGTATTATAGTAGTTATATTCCTGTACATAGGGGGCAGTATTATAGTAGTAATATTCTTGTACATAGGAGGCAGTATTATAGTAGTTATATTCTTGTACATAGGGGGCAGTATTATAGTAGTAATATTCTTGTACATAGGGGGCAGTATTATAGTAGTTATATTCCTGTGTACAGGAATATAACTACTATAATACTGCCCCCTGTGTACAGGAATATAACTACTATAACACTGCCCCCTATGTACAGGAATATAACTACTATAATACTGCCCCCTATGTACAAGAATATAACTACTATAATACTGCCCTCTATGTACAAGAAAATAACAAATAACTAATAAATAAGCTGTCACTGCCGACTGGACTGGATAAAAAAGCGGAGCTGCAGGGGAGCCTGAGAAAGGTGAGTACATGTTTTTTTTAATTTTCAGACCGGCCCCACCAGTCCCAGACTAGCCCCGCAGTTGGCCCATGAGGATTTCCCCCGGTGGATTTAATGGCCAGTTCGCCCCTGATTTGTGCTGTGCCAAAAAAGTTATCTGTGTCTGTCAGCGCAAAGTCCAGAGCATAGAACAGATACTCCAGTAGAAGTGGAGGGCGCCATATGAGGACAACAAGCCAGTAGCAGGACCGCTACCTCATCCTTTGTGCAAGGAGGAACATGAGGAGCCCTGTCAAATCACCTCCAACAGCCACTAATATCCGTGTGTCTGCTCAAACTGTCAGAAACAGACTTCATGAGGGTGGAATGAGGTCCTGACGTCCACAAGTCGCTGTTGTGCTTACAGCCCATCACCGTGCAGGTGAAGTGGGCCCCAATTCCTTCTGATGCAGGACAATGCTAGACCTCATGTGGTTGGAGTGTGTCAGCAGTTCCTGCAAGATGAAGGCATTTAAGTAATGGACTGGTGTCCTTGTTCCCTAATCCTGAATCCGATTGAATTCATTTCAGACTTTGGGCCACATTTATTAATGGTAAACTGCATGTAAACCGCAGATGACTTCTGACATAAATGTGGCGGCCGGTGCAAATATGCACTGACACAACCCTTTCTGTGCACAGTATTGTGTCATGGTTGCACTATTCTAGCGCAAACACTTTATAAATATATGTGCAACCAGTTTGTTCATGTATTTATGTGCAGTCTATGCCAGAATTCTTGTGCAGATTGAATAATAAATGTGGGCCAATGTGTCTCAGTGCGTCTTCCAGCACCATGTTGTAGCACAGACTGTCCAGGAGTTTACTCATGCTTCAATCCAGGTCTGAGTGCAAATCCCTTTGGGGAAACATTTGCCACCTCTTCAGGAGCATGCCCAGCTGTTGAAGAGTAGTCATACAGGCACGTGGAGGCCACACACAATACTGAGCCTCATCAGGAGCATGCCTAGGCGTTGTAGGGAGGTCATACAGGCACGTGGACGCAACACACAATGCTGAGCCACATCAGGAGCATGCCCAGCTATTGTAGGGAGGTCATACTGGCATGTGGAGGCCACACACAATACTGAGCATCATCAGGAGCATGCCGAGGTATTGTAGGGAGGCCATACTGGCATGTGGAGGCCACACACAATAGTGAGCCTCATCAGGAGCATGCTGAGGTGTTGTAGGGAGGTCATACAGGCACGTGGAGGCCACACACAATACTGAGCATCATCAGGAGCATGTCCAGGTATTGTAGGGAGGCCATACTGGCATGTGGAGGCCACACACAATACTGAGCCTCATTAGGAGCATGACGAGGTGCTGTAGGGAGTCATACAGGCACGTGGAGGCCACACACAATACTGAGCATCATCAGGAGCATGCCCAGGTATTGTAGGGAGGCCATACTGGCATGTGGACGCCACACACAATAGTGAGCCTCATCAGGAGCATGCCCAGGTGTTGTAGGGAGGTCATACAGGCATGTGGAGGCCACACACAATACTGAGCCTCATCAGGAGCATGCTCAGCTATTGTAGGGAGGTCATACAGGCACGTGGAGGCCACATACAATACTGAGTCTCATCAGGAGAATGCCGAGGTGTTGTAGGGAGGTCATACAGGCATGTGGAGGCCACACACAATACTGAGTAGTTATATTCTTGTACATAGGGGACAGTATTATAGTAGTTATATTCTTGTACATAGGGGACAGTATTATAGTAGTTATATTCTTGTACATAGGGGGCAGTATTATAGTAGTTATATTCTTGTACATAGGGGGCAGTATTATAGTAGTTATATTCTTGTACATAGGGGCAGTATTATGGTAGTTATATTCTTGTACAGATTGAAAAATAATACAATTATTTAACAGAGATCAAACACATCAGCAAGATAATAAATTTAGAGTAACTTCAAATTAAAAAGTCCATCACTGGTAATAAGGGAAAAAAGAAATAAACAGAATTCCATGACATATAATCCATCACTGTAGATATATGTTCCTCCATAACTGAACATTATTACTCTTTTTCCTGAACTCTAATGATCGGATCCACCTCAGCTCTGACAGTATGTGTGTGACTGCGGTCATGGGCTGGAAGGACTCATTATGGACGGACACTCTGGTCCTGGTGTGCCAGTGGTAGTACTTAGTTACCGTGATGATCAGGTACATGGTCCCCCTGTCGATGCCGGCTACTTGTGGTGTCACCCCATAGATTATGTCTGTGTAGGACAGAGACTGCAGTCTTGGTATCCTAAGCCTGCGGGACACCTCCTGCCATATCTGCCTCCCTCCCTGGCATTCGGTAATGAAGTGCTGCATCATGTCCTCCTGCTGACAACCCAAGGGGCACATACGATCTGAAACACTTTAAAACTTTAAATTGCCCCTAACAAAAAGCTTCCCGTGAAGTGATAACCAGGCGATGTCGAATAGTTTTGCAGGGAGCCTAGGACTATTGAGGAGCTTCAGACTCTCCTGCAGGGTGGCCGTCGTGCACTCCCTCAGAGCTGGCAGTAAAGTATAAAAAGTCCTACAGACACTCATAAAAATAATAATAATAATAATCTTTAGTTATATAGCGCCATCATATTACGTAGCGCTTTACAAATCATAGGGGACAAATACAAATATAATAAAACATGACAGAGCACAAACATTCATATGGAACAAGAGGAGTGGGGTCCCTGCTCGCAAGAGCTTACAGTTTACGAGGAGGAGTGGGGTGACACAAGAGGTGAAAAGCTTATATAGGGAATAAGGGAATAGAACAAAATATAATAAATGGGATTGCTGTCGCTTGACCCACTCATCAGCCGTCATCTTGTATACAAGGTCCAGGGTGAATGGGACTGCAGAGAAGTCTGGTGCCTGTTGGTTGCTGGATAACAGATGGGAGGAGGACACAGGACGGGTTGGTGGAAGAGTTAAAACTTCATGCAGTTAATGAGTGTTATAGACCTGCCTAAAGAGATGGGTTTTAAGAGCACGTTTGAAACTTTGGAGGTTAGGTATTAGTCTGATTGTCCGGGGCAGAGCATTCCATAGAATGGGTGCAGCTCTAGAGAAGTCTTGGAGACGCGAGTGGGAGGTCCGCACTAGGGTAGAGGTTAATCTAAGATCACTGGCGGATCTCAGAGCACAAGTTGGGCGATAGACTGAGATAAGAGAGGAGAGGTAGGGGGGTGCAGCATTATACAGAGCTTTGTGGATGAGGGTTATTATTTTAAACTGTATTCGAAAGGAGACTGGCAGCCAGTGCAGCGACTGGCATGAACTGGAGGCATCCGTGTAGCGTTTAGACTGAAAGACGAGCCTGGCTGCTGCATTAAGAATCGACTGGAGAGGAGAGAGCTTGGTGAGTGGAAGACCGGTTAGTAGAGAGTTACAATAGTCTAGACGAGAGTGAATCAGAGCAACAGTTAGCATTTTACAGGTTTCAAATGTGAGAAACGGTCGGATTCTAGAGATGTTTCTGAGATGCATCCGGCAAGAGCGAGCAAGAGATTGAATGTGTGGCTCAAAGGAGAGGTCGGAGTCCAGCACAACCCCAAGACAGCGGGCCTGCTGCCTTGGGGTTATGGTGACCCCACAGACTGATATGGAGAGGTTAGGATAGGCTAGGATGGTGGAAAGATAAGAAGTTCAGTCTTAGAAAGATTAAGTTTCAGGAAGAGAGAGGACATGATGTTAGAGACAGCAGAGAGACAATCACTAGTGTTCTGGATTAAGGCAGGGCTGATGGTACGTGCTGAGGTATACAGCTGGGTGTCATCAGCATAAAGATGATATTGAAAACCAAATCTGCTGATGGTTTGTCCAATGGGGGCAGTATAGAGGGAGAAGAGAAGAGGACCTAGGACTGAGCCCTGAGGAACCCCGACAGAGAGAGGAACAGAAGAAGAGAGAGATCCAGAAAAGGAGACACTGAAGGTGCGGTCAGAGAGATAGGAGGAAAACCAAGAGAGTGCGGTGTCCTTCAGGCCAATGGAGTGAAGCATCCTAAGGAGGAGCTGGTGGTCCACAGTATCGAACGCTGCAGATAGATCCAGGAGAATGAGGAGAGAATAGTCACCTTTGGATTTTGCAGTGAGGAGATCATTGGAGACTTTAGAAAGAGCAGTTTCAGTAGAATACATAGAGCGGAAACCAGATTGTAGGGGGTCAAGGAGGGAGTTAGCTGAGAGAAAACGAGTAAAGACCAGGCGTTCCAGGAGTTTGGAGATGAAAGGAAGGTTAGAGACTGGTCTGTAGTTAGCAGCATTGGATGGGTCCAGAGAAGGCTTCTTTAGTAATGGGGTAACAACCGCATGCTTGAAAAATGAGGGAAAGACACCAGAAGTGAGAGAGAGGTTGAATATTTTAGCGAGGTGAGAAGTGACTGCTGGGGAGAGAGACTGCACGAGATGTGAGGGGATGGGGTCACTGATGCACTGACTCATATAAAGGTCCTTCCTGGTCCTACTCTCCAGATAGGTCTTATTTATTCTCCACTTTTTCAAACACCTGAGACCATACTCCAGATACGGTGGGAGGAAGCCAGGAGTCCATCGACCCCTCTTGAGACTGCCGCCTTGCACCCAAGACTCTGCAAAAGGCAATATCCAGTCCCTGACACTACTTACCCACAGGAGACCATTATTTGAGTCCAGGCAACCAAAATTAACTTTCAGAAACATGGAGTCAAAAAAGACCCTTGGATTTAACATATCCAGTCCACCCTCTCTCCTCTGTAGGTAGGTGATCCCTCTTTTAACCGGATTCAACCGGTTCCCCCATAAAAGCTGGAAGAACAGGCTAGCGGAGAAAGATTCTGGCAAAGTAAATACGACAGAGACGTAGAGGAAGACAGGGACCAGGTAAGTCTTCAGCAGAGTAACCCTTTCTCTATAGGTCAGCCTCCAGTTCTTCCATCGATGAACCTTTACATTTCCGGTTTCCAACTTATCCTCCCAATTTAGTATGGAATTATCTTCCCTCCCAAATTTAACCCCAAGGATTTTAATATGGGTGGAGGCCTTTGCGAACTGAGAAAGCTTTCCAGAAAGCTTGACTAGAGACCCGGAGGCCTCTGAGTAACTTCTGATGGCTGCAGATAACATCTCCACCTCATGAGGCTCAGATATCACCACAGTCACATCATCCGCGTAGGCGACTACCTTCAAAGGCAAGCAATGGGGGACCGGCACCCCCTGAAAATCACACCGCTGCAGTGATTGCAGAAACAAGTTTATGGCAAACAGCAGTGGACTCAGGGGGCAGGGCACCCCTGCCTCGACTTCAAAAGTGTCCCCCTGCCAACCACTAATCAGAGGAAAGCTCTTAGCCTCTCTATACAAAGTTCTCAGCCAATCTATAAATTGTCCTGGAATACCGTACTTTGACAAAGTTGCCCATAGATAATCGTGATCAACGCTGTCAAAAACTTTAGCCTGGTGCAGACCTACAACATATCTCCCACACCTCAGAGCTTTACATCTCTCAAACATCTCTCTCTTGGAGATAACTGCTCCAGAGATGTTCCGCCCTTTTACTGTGCCGTACTGAGAGCCTGATAACAGTGCCGGGGACAAACAGACTAATCTAGAAAATAGAATTTTTGCCAAAATCTTCCTGTCGACATTCAAGAGGGCGATCAGCCTCCAGTTCTTGATGTCACTAGGCTCTTTACCTTTGGACAGCAGAATAAGGGAGGACACTCTCATGGATGGAGGCATCAGGTGATTTTCTAGACAATTAGTAAACACATCCACAAGGATCGGGGCCTAGAGGTCTCTGAACTTCTTATAGAATTCAGCTGTAATACCATCAGGACCTGGTGCCTTCTTCAGATGTAACTTATCAATGACCTCTTTAACCTCCTCCTCTGTTATTCCTGCTGTCAAAGGAGAAAAGTCCAAATCTTTAGTGTCAGGGCCTGGAGTTGCCTCCAAGAATTGAGCCATTTTCTCTTTATCCAAAACCTTCTTCTGAAATAAATCAGCATAGTAGGATCTCAGCACCCCCAGGATACCCTCCCGAGATTCCTACAAAACACCCTGGGAGTCAGTGAGACCTGCGATTGATTTTTTTGCCACACAATCCCGGCAATTTTCATATGGATTGGGAACCCCCAGAGTCCCGTAATCCTGTTCTACCACAAGAGACGTGTAGCGGCTGTACAGATACTGCTTTATCTCAGATTTCAGTCGGTCAATCTTTTGTTTGTCATCCCCACCCGCCGAATACAGTGACTCCAATTCTTTCCGCAGCTTGAGATACTGGCTGTACTTACTCTTACCCTTCTTCACTGACAGTCTCTTTAAGAGGGACCTGATCTCCTACTTGACGTTCTCCCACCAGTCAGATATGTTGTCATAGAAGTCTACTCTCTGGAGTTGGTCCTGAAAAAGAGAGTGGACACAGTTCTGGACACAGATATCATCCAGGATGCTAGAAATGAGCCTCCATAGACCCCGACCAATATCCGAGCGGTTAGTAGCTCCCATGCAAAACAATAAAGCCAGATGGTCAGAATATGGGACGACTCTCTCGCTCATCCCACTAGCATTCCCTGAGGGACTGACAAACGCCATGTCAATCTTACTGTTCCTGTCAGCACATGTGTAGGTATATTTAGGTTTCCTACCACCGAGGGTGAATACATCACATAGATCGGCCTGTGATACGATATTATGTAGGACTTTTGAGGCTCTGACCAGTGCTCTGCCCGAGGACCTGTCACCTGATGTCAAAGTAACATTAAAGTCACCCGCCATTATTACAGGGATTGAGGTAAATAAATATTGCTTTACCTCATTAAACAGCTGGATTCTCTCTGTCACTGTCTGTGGGCCATAGATGTTGATCAGCCGGAGCCGCCGCCCCAGCACCAGGCACCTCCCCATAGCGACCTCCGTCAGCCTGTGCACCCTCACGTCTGTGGTGTTAAACAGTATAGCGACCCCGGCGTACGGCTCCACAGCCAGTGACCAGTAAGAAGGACCAGACCACCACTCACGCTCAGCCTCACGGAGATGCCCTAAGGTGGTCAAACGGGTCTCCTGCAGGAAGATGACATCAGCGTCCAGATATCTCAGGTGGTCATACACAGCGTGTCTAGTCCTTCTTACTTTAATACTGTTAACATTGCTAGAAGCAACTCTTAGAGAGAATCCAGCCATCATAAGGAAACAGAAAAACAGAGCAGTGACTCCCATCATTATGTATCTGAGTCAGATTCCCGCTGCCTACCACCAGTCTCCATGTCTGAGAGGGGGTCTCCAGCATCAGAAGCAGGGGGCTTCTTTTTTGTTGGAGGATCTTCTGTGTCTCCGTCACACTCATCATCAATGCGTTCTAACTGACGCTCAAAGTCCCCATCTGACTCTGATAAGACATCATATCTATTTGAAAGGACCATGACCCCGGCATCACCACTGCCTTTTTTTATGGTCTTAGACCCTGCAACATACTCTTTCTCAGGTTTACGGGAGGATTTGTCTTTTTTCTTTCTTTTGTTCTTTTTGGCCTCCTCATATTCAGGAGATGTAATAGAAGCTGCTGCTTGAGGCTGGTCCTGAGTGACAACCTCCATATTCTCCGGAATACGGGCTGCTCTCTGAGGTTCTGGCGCAGTATCACCTGACTCCTGCCGTACCTCCTGCCTAGTTAGTATTTGACTTGATATCAAGGCCTCCTCCTCTAAGGCGTCTGCCTCCAGTACCATCTCATCATCAGAGAAGTCCCTGGTGATGTTGTGCCAGGCCTCCGGGCAATCTTTGTGTGGGTGGCCCATCTCACCGCACAGGTTACATTTGACTGTTTCGCAGTTGGCGCGGAGATGGCCGACCTCCCCGCACAGGTTGCATTTTATCAACGTACATTTTTTAGCAACGTGCCCGATCTTACCGCATCTAAAACACTTTCTTGGTTGCCCGGGATAGAAACAGACGCCCTTCTCTTTGCCTGTGAAGAAGCTGTTGGGATGGTGTAGGGTGATGTTATGTTCACCAGAACCTTCCACCCACCAGTCCAGATACCGTCGGCGTCTCTATTCTTAGTGAGGTCAGACACCAGATCACAATGGCGCCAGAGCTACACCAGAATATCCTGAGCGGGAACAGACTCGTTCCAGAAGATGATATTTACCATCACGGTCCCTGGCTTGGAAATGGGGACAAATGTAAATTTACTCCAACCATCCTTGTCCCTGAAGTGGGCAAAGTTATCTGTCCAGACTAGACATGAGCTTAAAGCTGACATCATAGCCCTGTCTGTCTGGAAGGTTGATGACGGTTGCATATCCCAGACAGACTGAGGGTCCCCTCCATCCCCCAACCCATCAGGTTCATCAGAATGTCCCCCACTGTCCCCAGTCTCGGTCACAGCAGCACAGATCTCCTGGGACAGTGCATCAGTCTGACACACAGAGGAAAATGCTTTGTCTTGCTGCTGCACTAGTGAGAGGGCGGGCTCACGTGTCGGGGACGGGGACTAGTGAGAGGGTGTGGGCACGTTAAGCATACATAGACTGACTCCGCCCCCTTGTCTGTTGCAGTGATATGGCGTGCAGCGTGGCCGGGATCACATCAGACGCCAACGTCCTGACCAACGAGCTGAGACTCATCGCACAGAGGTAAGAGAGAAACCACAACATCTCTGCTTGTTGTCAGCAAATAGAAAGTCTCTATTTCCAAAGCCTGAAATTTACAGAGACCTGTGCAGAGAGCTGAGAGCGCAGCAGTGTGAGGATGATTCTCATGTTCTCCCTGCAGGTATCTCCTCCAGTACCAGGAGCCCATCCCATGTGAGCAGCTGGTGACGGCGCTGTGTGACATTAAGCAGGCGTACACTCAGTTTGGAGGTAGGTGCTTGTAGTGTGCGATGCTGGAGAGGGGTTGTTACACACACGATGGCTCCACAGCGCCACACCTGGGTACAGGCTGAGTGTGGTATTGCAGCTCTGCTCCAGTGATGAGAATGGGACAGCATGTAACGATATGTGTTTGTTATCGCTATAATTAGGGGTCAGTGTCTGTGTAGGGATCCTCTCCAGGGGTCAGAGGTCACATTGTTCTTGTGCTCCTCAGGTAAGCGGCCGTTCGGCGTCTCCCTCCTGTACATCGGCTGGGACAAGCACTACGGGTTCCAGCTGTACCAGAGCGATCCGAGCGGGAACTACGGGGGATGGAAAGCCACGTGCATCGGCAACAACAGCGCGGTAAGAGGCCCCGCCCACATCATACATCACCGCTCGGTACTTCAGACACTCTGCTTGCTGTCAGTGACTGGGAGCTGTGGGCTGCACTGTTTTATCATCAGGACAAGACGACTCCTTAACTGACAGCAAGCAGAGATCTTGGGAGTGAGCAGGTCTAAAGCTTGTGGATGTTAACCCCTTCTGTGCTGGTGACTTGTCATTGATCAGGCTGCCGTCTCTATGCTGAAACAAGACTACAAGGAGGGAGAGATGACCCTGAAGTCTGCGCTGGCCCTCGCCGTCAAAGTCCTCAACAAGACGATGGACGTCAGTAAACTGTCTGCAGAGAAAGGTGAGGGGCGTGCGAGAGGCGCTGTAGCGGGGGGAGGGGCGTGCGAGAGGCGCTGTAGCGGGGGGAGGGGCGTGCGAGAGGCGCTGTAGCGGGGGGGAGGGGCGTGCGCGAGGCGCTGTGGCGGGGGGGAGGGGCGTGCGCGAGGCGCTGTGGCGGGGGGAGGGGCGTGCGCGAGGCGCTGTGGCGGGAGGCGGGCCTCCTCGTACCATTATACTGCGAGGGGAGAGGGGGGACTGGATGGGGGTCGGGCACCTAGAGGCCAGTTTTTTGAGTAGACCATAGTTTGGACGAGCGTTCGGGCTGCACCTCAATAATCTGATGGCCGGGGGAGGGACGGACCTGCAGACCTCCCAGAATTCCTTTATAACGGCAGCGCTCACATTCATTAGTCTCTGATGGTCCCTTTTAAACTTTCCAAATATTTTTTGATTGATTGGGGGAGAGGTCTGATGGTCTCCCCTCAGTATGGTGCATGCAAAGGGAGGGGCAGGAGACAGATCATTGCAGCGCGCAGACAGGAGAAGCTATTCGTGAGATGAACCCGACCATAGTCACAAGATTTACGGTCGGATCCCGGGGCAACTGAAATTATAAACACCAGGAATGAGAGACGGGTTGGAATGTAGAATGTTAATAACAGTAAATAAGAGAATGTGTTATTTTGTTATCCTGAATATATTTAAGAATCTCGTCTTTAATAACTTTAGATGAAAAATCCCTTTAAATGGTGGACCACTGCCACATGCTCCGCCCCCTAGACTTTCCCTTTAACATTGTGACCTCCTTCCCGTTGCAGTGGAGATCGCAACATTAACACGAGAGAACGGGAAGACGAAAATCCGGGTCCTGAAGCAGAAGGAGGTGGAGGAGCTGATCAAACTGCACGAGGAGGAAGAGGCCAAGATCGAGCGAGAGAAGAAGGAGAAGGAGCAGAAGGAGAAGGACAAGTGATGGGACGCCTGCAGATCATCGCTCCTCGTCCTCCTCCCTGTGGATCCTGCGTCGTCTCTCACACATTTTCTTCTTCCTTTTGGTCTTTAAATAAAATGAAAACTGATTTTCTAAAACTGTTCCCTGAGAGTTTCTTCCTCCTGCTCGTGTGGCGGTGACCTCTCCGGGAGGCGTTGGGTTTGTGTTGCAGGTTCCATGTACAATACATGTGGATCCATGATGCTTCAATGAGCAAACAGGAAAGTATCCGTGATTTGGATACTGCTTCGTTTGCTTGTTTAAGGAATTATAGACTTTTTTGCTACAGAACAGGGGGTAAATGGTGCAGATCTCTGCACAGGTCAAGTTACTACAACTTTTGGGGATTCTTTTACTGATTAGATTGAGGATCCAGGACTGTCCCTAGATCAGGGGTCCTTAAGATAGGTAATCGGTAGCGGCCATTCAAGATCCTACGCTCTGCAGCGTGTGGATGAGCAATGTACTGGGTGCTGCACCCATAAGCTATAATACTGATCACCGATCCTAGGGAGAAACATGAGAATCCATCCTGATAAACCGGGGACATTACTCATAGATCCAGGCACCGGGACTGTGGGATCTTCTTATATCTGTTATCCATGACCTCCTTCCTTCTAATATCAACTTTTATAATTAAGCTAATGAGTGGGAAAGGCTCTGGGGGTGTTAGCGGAGCCCCTGTGTGGTATAGCTTCACAGGATGTTACACTGTCTCCCCTCCCTCTGCCTAATGTAATATCACATGGAGGGGGGGGGGGCAGTGCTCCTTGCATAGTGGAACAGCTTGTCAATCTAAAGACCCCACCCAGAGCCCTTCTGGCTCATTAGCATAATTATAAAGGTTGATATTAGAAGGCAGGAGGCCATGGATTACACATGTAAGAAGATCCCACAGTCCCGGTGCCTGGGTCTAGGAGTAATGTCCCTGGTTATCCGGATGGATTCTGTAATCACTAGACAGTCATGTACTCCTGATTTGTTGTACATGTACATTTTATTCAGAAATGGAACTTTCCTTTTAATCTGGACAAGCAGGGGAGGCCCAGGGCATGCTGGGATTTGTGGTCCCACCCCAGCTGGGAGGATTGTAATTGCATTATGAGGTTCCATCCTTTAGTGCAGTAAGCTGGTGACTGTAGAGGTTTTGTTACAGTGTTGTCCTTATTCCAGCGTTACCTTGTATCAATGTAGAATGACAAATAAATTGGGAGAAGCCTTGTACTGCAGATTCTTAACCAGCAGAGGGCATCAATGAGTGCAGAAGCAAGCAGAACCTATGCTGCAGCTCTGGATGTGAATGGAGCGCAGACCATGTTTTTATGGCATCCCTTTACATTATAGGATATACTTCACCACTATAATCCTGTAGTGTAACAGCCACGGTGCGAAGGTGCTCAGGGGAGGAAGGGACGGGAGCACCCAACGTTATCAGCTTTCTGCACCCATGGTCTGTGCTCTGTGAGGACCCTGTGACCCCTGTGTACAAATACCTGCAGACAATCTCCATGTGGAAGAAAATATTTCATTGAACAGATATTAAAAATAGATTTGTGACCCACCCTCCAATCCAAGCGGCTTACACTATGCAAAATATATCCGTACAGTAATCTCCCCTAATTACATAACATCCTAAATCCATCAGTATTTACACTGCAGAATGTAATCCGTGTATTCACCGCTGATCATCATCCTACAGTCACATATATGTATTATACCCACAGCTGCACTCACTATTCTGCTGCTGGTGCAGTCACTGTGTACATACATGACATTACTTATCCTGTACTGATCCTGAGTTACATCCTGTATTATACGTGGCCTGTGACTGTATTGGCTACTGTGGGTGGCCTGTGACTGTATTGGCTACTGTGGGTGGCCTGTGACTGTATTGGCTACTGTGGGTGGCCTGTGACTGTATTGGCTACTGTGGGTGGCCTGTGACTGTATTGGCTAGTGTGGGGGCACCATTATATATTGACTGCTGTGGGGGCTCGGTGACTATTTTGGTTATTATGAGGGCAATGCTATTATATTTGCTATCTCTATGGGATCAGCAGAAAAGTTTTACGTTTTTGTAAAGAAGTTGCTAAAATGTTTGTGTTTCTAAATCTACAGAGATAGATGGCGGCTGGGAGAAGCTGACATTGCGTCCAGGTANNGAAAGAAGAACAGAAAAACTCCTCCTATCAAAGACGTCGTCTGTAATCTTGGTTGTTTCTATGTAATAATCTCGCTTCCTTGTTTGTCTCGTTGCAGAAAAATTGGATTTGGTTCAGTTTCCTTTTAATACATTTGTTATAATTTTGGGGTAACGAGTTTTGTTATGTTGCTGTTTTTATCCACTAAACAACAGATTAATTACTGCAGCCCAGGGCCAGGGATAGTCTTATATAGGCCTCATTCACACGGCGGTGTGCTGGCCTGTGCGGACCCTGGAGAGAACAGGGCCCGGGGGAGGATGTGTGGGGGGGTGAGCACTAGTCACCCTCTCCTCCCTCCATAGAATGCTCTCAGGAAGAGAGTTATAGTGACAAGTGTACTTACTTTATTGGTGCGGACCCGTTGTGCCACACGATGCCGTGATACACCGCGTGAATGACAGCGATGTGACCGGGAGCCATAGAATATATGGGGTCGTGGAATGAGGCCTAATTTTACTAATGGTTCATTAATGCCCCCAGGGAACAACATCTGCCGGACAGGATCCCAGAAATCTCTACCGGTGCCCCGATCACTGGTGCTGTGTCTGTGCAGCCTCGCCAGCAACCCAAGATAATCCGATCAGCTGCTGCCCTCTAGTGTCTGTCAGTGGAGCGACAGCAGAGGGGGAGAGAGACAGGCGGCAGCCAGACAGGGAGAGACAAGCGGCAGCAGAGGTGGAGAGACAAAGCGGCAGCCAGAGGGAGAGAGACAGGAGGCAGCAGAGGGAGAGAGGACAGGCGGCAGCAGAGGGGGAGGAGAAGACAGGCAGCAGAGGGGGAGAGATAGGCGGCAGCAGAGGGGGAGAAACAGGCAGAGAGTGGAGAGACAGGCAGCGAGGGGGAGGGACAGGCGGCAGCAGAGGGAGAGAGAGGACAGGCGGCAGCAGAGGTGGAGAGACAGGCAGCAGAGGGGGAGAGAAGGCGGCAGCAGAGGGGGAAAAACAGGCGGAGCAGAAAGGGAGAGACAGGCAGCCGCAGAAGGTGGAGAAACAAGGCAGCAGAGGGAGAGAGACAGGCGGCAGCAGAGGAGAAGACAGGCAGCAGAGGTGGAGAAACAGGCAGCAGAGGGGGAGAGACAGGCGGCAGCATAGGGAGAGAGACAGGGCAGCAGAGGGAGAGCGCCAGGCGGCAGCAGAGGTGGCAGAGACAGGCAGCCGGGGGGAGGGACAGGCCGGCAGGCATTTTTGAGGAGACAGGCGGCAGCAGAGGTGGAGAGACAGGCAGCAGAGGGAGAGACAGGCGGCAGAACAGGTGGAGAGACAGGCAAGCAGAGGGGGACAGACAGGCGGCAGCAGAGGTGGAGAGACGGGCGGGCAGCCAGAGGGGGAAACGCAGACGGGCGGAAAGCAGAGGTGAGAGACAGGCGCAGAGGGGGAAGAGCCAGGCGGGCAGAGGGGGAGAGCTCACAACACACAACCATCATCCCATCACAACACACAACCATCACCCCATCACAACACACAACCATCATCCCATCACAACACACAACCATCATCCCATCACAACCATCACAAGACACAAGTATCACCCCATCACAACACACAACCATCACCCCATCCCAACACACAACCATCATCCCATCACAACCATCACAAGACACAAGTATCACCCCATCACAACACTCAAACATCACCCTGTACAACACACAACCATCCCCTGCTATAACAACATGCCACCATAGCACACCACGACACACACTGTCATTCCACAACAGCTCGCAGGTGTCCCCCTCTACATCACTAAGCCGTCACTCAACCACATGCAAATATTACCCTTCTATAATAAGCAGCTGTCAGCCTCATAAAACACAGTCGTGACCCTATTACATCCCACCGTTTCCAACTTAAACAAACGCGGTCAAGTTAGAGGGTGGTCACTGAACTACAACACAACATTCACGGCTCGATATACAGATATCACAGGAAC
>WNYA01004116.1:0-20472 GCA_019512145.1 Engystomops pustulosus | reverse complement strand
CCCCTCATCCTCATAGACTGTAAGCTCTTGTGTCATCCCCTCATCCTCATAGACTGTAAGCTCTTGTGTCACCCCCTCATCCTCATAGACTGTAAGCTCTTGTGTCACCTCCTCATCCTCACAGACTGTAAACTCTTGTGTCACCCCCTCATCCTCATAGACTGTAAGCTCTTGTGTAACCCCCTCATCCTCATAGACTGTAAGCTCTTGTGTCACCTCCTCATCCTCATAGACTGTAAGCTCTTGTGTCACCCCCTCATCCTCATAGACTGTAAGCTCTTGTGTCACCTCCTCATCCTCATAGACTGTAAGCTCTTGTGAGCAGGGCCCTCACTCCTATTGTTCCATATGACTGTTATTACTGTAATGTAGTATATTTATTTGTATATGTTTCCCAGAATCTGCAAAAAGCTACAGAATTTGGTGGCGCTTTATAAAGATTATTATTATGTACTGTATGGAGTTTGATTGGGGGGCAATGAAAACATGTAAATTAATTTTGGCACAATATGTATATCTATATAAATTAACTGGAGGAGGCTCTATTTATATTCCCTTTTATAGCAGGGGAATATGTGTATGCAAATTAGGAGGGCTGTATTTATATTTAAAATCATTTGGGATATGTTATGTATTTCTGTACTGATATTGGTCCTGGTGCTGTATTTCTGTACTTAACCTGGTTCCGTTGCTGTATTTCTGTACTGAGTTTGGTTCCACTGCTGTATTTCTGTACTGAGTTTGGTTCCACTGCTGTATTTCTGTCCTGAGCCTGGTTCTGGTGCTGTATTTCTGTACTGAATTTTGTTTTGGATTTATATTTTTGTATTGAATCTGGTTCCACTGCTATATTTCTGTACTGAGCCTTGTTCTGGCGCTGTATTTTTTGTACTGAGCCTGGTTCTGGTGCTGTATTTCTGTACTGAATTTTGTTTTGGATTTATATCCTTGTATTGAATCTGGATCCACTGCTGTATTTCTGTACTGAGCCTAGTTCTGGCGCTGTATTTCTGTACTGAGTCTGGTTCTGTATTTCTGTACTGAGTTTGGGTCTGGCATGAAATATTTCTCTATTGAGCTTGGTTCTACTGCTGTATTTCTGTCGTGAGTTTGGTTTTGGAGCTATATTTCTGTAGTTTCTCTGGCTCTGAAGCACAATATTATGATTTAAAGGGACCATGTACATATTAAATTAAAGGGACAGTCTCTGTATGAGCTAAAATTAATTTGGGGGAAGCTTCTAACTCCGGGGGATTAATATAATTAATGAGGGCTGTTTATAATATATCAGACCGGGCCGTGATCGCAATCATGTACATGTTAGTTGAGATTTCTAGTGAGGTTTTTTTTTTACTTTGATCTCCATGGACTGTATGGGGATGTATATTTACATCTACATCTTAGATTTAGTCGACCTCAATGGAAGCCCAAATGGACCCCAATATTATCAATGGGATCTTTAAAGTATCCGTCACTTGTATCCTCCTTGTATTTGCCCCATGGCACTATGGGGGACATAAATGGATTGGGTGTAGATTGCCTCAGGTCAGAGAAGCCCGACCGTAGGTTTTTTTGTTTTTTTTTGGTGTTGGTCTATTAGATTTTCTCATACCCATAATTAGGGTTTTTATGTTGTTTTATTATATTTATTTGTTGCTTGTTTTGCCCTGTTAATGTCGTCCCCTTCTATAGGAGCCTCTTTAATAATAAATTAGCCTGTAATTCCTCCGATTCTGCTCTGCAGTTCCCGGCCCTTGGCGATACGTTTGCCAGTTAAATATGTATATAGATTGCAATTACTGCTGACATCTAAACAACATTAACAAAGACTCTATTGGATTTTTCAGGTAATCAAAGGTCAAATTATTAAAAGCTTACAAGCATCATGAGCGCAGCAATAAATCACTTCCCAAAGCGAAAAGATCATTCACAAGAAAAATGAAAAGCCTTGTGCAAATACACCCGGCGCTCTCTACATTGTAGAGCCATTACCACGACTCGTTCCACATTCACGACTGTCGACAAACAGGAAATTGATATTTTATTCAATTGTCAATATTAGGACATCGATTTTTAGAATTCATATCCAAGATTAGTTTCTCGCACTGCAAACAAAGCAATACTGGTTCTTGGTTCATAGAGTGTTGCTACTACATGGAAGTGATTGAGGTTTTTTCACACTAAATGGAGAACATTTACTTACCCGGTCCAGTCGCGATCCCACGGTGTGTTGTTCGACAAGTATTCGGGGCTGCCGGGATTCACTAAGGTTGTGCGCCCGATATCCAGCAGGTGTCGCTGCTGCGCCGAGGTCCGCCGGAGTTCACCTGCTTCTTTTTGGTGCATGTGAGTGCTTGATCTTGCGACACATTTCGTTTTTTAAATTCCGTGGTTTTTGTGAATCCGTCGGATTGTCCAACGGCCACGCCCCCCAATTTGTGTCGCATGAAAGCCGGCACAATTGCGCCAAAATACGATCACGTGCGCCAAAATCCCGGTGGAGTTTGGCGCAAAATTTAAAAATTTGGGAAACCCTGCGAAAGTGCGACCGCGGAACCCTTAGTAAATGAGCCCCAATATGTTCAAATAATGCAACAAACCTGCTTACTTTCCAATATAGCACCACATCTGACCATTGGTTATACATGGTATTGCAGCTTAGATCTATTCCCTTCAGTGGATCAGAGCTGTTATAAGAGGCCACAGGTTGGTGCAGTTTTTGGCAGAAGGAAGCTATACATTTAAAGTCTTATAAAACCCTCTTTAAAGGAACAGTCCAGTCCCCGCTGATTTATTGAATTATACCATGAGCAGGGGCTGAAGGAAGGAGCAGGACTCCAGGTTCTAGGAAGACAATGAGAATGGGGCATTTAGGCATGTAGACATGGTCAAGACAGTCTCCTGCAGTTCTCCCGAGCATCAGTATGGGGAAGAAAGGTGATTTGAGGCCTTTGAGGCTACCCAACTTCAGTTTAACATAGCATGGCACAGGTTGGAGAAGCGCACCCATTGCACATCCCAAATACATACAAATAGTAGGAACACCCGGTAACCAGCATTTCTTTTAGGTATATACCAGTTCAGTTCTGTTTTTCTCCTGCATGTCAGAAAATAGAGGAGACTTTTCATACTAATTCAGTAAAAATAAACACATGCCTCACAGTTATGATATTTTTTCACCAATGTCAGTCTATTGGCCACTGTGACCTTTATTAGAGATCCATAGGATGCCATTTCTACTAGATGATTGGCGCTGTCTGGTGTCATTGGGTAAATTATTTCTACCGTCTGGTTAATGACACCATGCAGTGCGTTCTAAACAGAGCTTCGGATGTGATTATCTGGAATAAGTAGAGGCATGTGGAGATTCGGTAATTTAGAGGAAATTGTCGCATGCATAATGCCCATATGTTCCATTAGCGTATATCACAATGTCATATATCACACAATCTATTTTATGGAGAAACTGACTAAAACATTATACTGGAAAAACCTCAAGCAGTTCTTTGAAGGTTATTGGGTTTTAAAGGTGCAACCTGCCATTACATGTAAGTTTTAAAGGGCATTAGCATTATTTATATAGAGGTCATTGTACAGGGAGGAGGAGATAAGCTGTGACATCATCTATTGTCAGTAGTGATGTAATGATGGGTCAGTATTATCTATATAAAGGACATTGTACAGGGAGGGGGAGGGGATAAGCTGTGACATCATCTATTGTCAGTAGTGATGTAATGATGGGTCAGTGTTATCTATATAGAGGTCATTGTACAGGGAGGGGGAGGAGATAAGCTGTGACATCATCTATTGTCAGTAGTGATGTAATGATGGGTCAGTGTTATCTATATAGAGGTCATTGTACAGGGAGGAGGAGGAGATAAGCTGTGACATCATCTATTGTCAGTAGTGATGTAATGATGGGTCAGTGTTATCTATATAGAGGAAATTGTACAGGGAGGGGGAGGAGATAAGCTGTGACATCATCTGTTGTCAGTAGTGATGTAATGAGGGTGTTTACTAAAGATGTTAGCATCTATTGTACTTTGGTTTGTGATGGTGTTTACATTTATTCTGTATAGAATCCCTACAGAATTAGGAAGTGTTCATCTATTATAAGTTTCAGCTATCGCTGGATTTAAAAACGTAAAAACTTGGTGTAAAAATTGCTTCATTAAATAGGGTCATTCAATAACTTCTCGGAAACCCCTTTAAGCTTTCGTCGTGGCCTTTTCCATTGACTTGAAAAATATTATTTTACAATTATTCTCAGAATCTGCCTATAATCACAGGAGACAAAGTGACCCTAATAATTTTTATTTCAGTAAACAAAGCAAAAATGACTGTCGTCTCCCTCCTTGTCACATCCAGCATCTGACATCAATAACAGGGTTAATAGGCTTCACAAATAAATCACGAATCACAAAATTCAGGCCTCAGCACTTAACATTTGGGTTATACAAATACTGCATAATCCATCCGAATTACAATGGTATCGTCAGTGATTTCTTCTCTTTTCTATGATAATAAGCTGCAGGTTTTCAAGCCGCAACACGTCGTATTTTATGGGAGATTTTCTCTTCTCTCTTAGCAGAGCGTAGACTACCCAAATTTTGGGATGGTTTTGTGACACTCAATTTTTGATACATCACTTTTGGTAATGAAATTGGTTGCAAAATTATTTAAAAAAAGGGTAAAATATATCTACAGTTTCACTTGTTTTTCATTTTATTTTCCGATCAATTCTACTGTGCCATGTGGTTTTTCTTAAAACCTAGACCCGTTGAATAATTTGAAGGGTCAATGATGCCCTGCTATGAATAAGCTATGGGTCTGATTGGCTTTAAGATCCTGAATGGGGTTTGCTAAGAAGGGCCAGAGAGGTGTGCCGAAAAAGAAAGTGTACTAACCCTGCCCCGTCTCCTGTACCGCACCGGTGCTTCCAGTGCCCAGCCAGAAGTGCTCCAGACAATCCATGTCCCAATCAGATCACAGGACATTACTTGTGAAGTGAGAGAAAGTGATGTCCCTTGATTTGAGAAGGCCACGGATTGGTAGAAGTAGATCCCATGATCCTTTGCAGTGACGGTTTGGTGCTGGTGCTGTAGACTGGTAGCCCTTGTAAATTGCAAGAACCATGAGCCAGAGTAGAAAATTCTTTGGCACCCCTTACCTTGGCTTTTCTAGATTTTTCCTAAAGTTCCTGGAAAACCTTTATGACTCATATTTCCCAGTGCAATAACCCCTTATAGCCTAAACTCATAAACCTACCTCAATTGGATTGATGGATAGAGTCATAATCTATATTGGGTTACCATACTCCGGAGACCCAACCTTATACGTCTTGTAAGTCAACGCATTACAAGGGGTCAGCTATTAGTGTCCCACCCATAGGACAGACCAATAATTAGTGAGCAGTGGGATTGAGATGCCTTGCAATCCAGCCAATCAGCTGTGTTACATTGTAAAGAAAAATATGGAAGCTTCCAGATGATGTCTGTGATATAGTGAGTCTCCAGGCTAACAGCAGGAGCCACTATCCTACAGTTTAATAAGATAGGCACCTGTATTAAACCGGAATGGGTGCTACATTACTAATGGATCTGTCTGCTGCCTCTTTCGTTGCTGATTTGTAGAAGTACCACCACACTCATGTGATCAGTAATAGAGATGAGCGAACACTAAAATGCTCGGGTACTCGTTATTCGAGACGAACTTTTCCCGATGCTCGAGTGCTCGTCTCGAATAACGAACCCCATTGAAGTCAATGGGAGACTCGAGCATTTTTCAAGGGGACCAAGGCTCTGCACAGGGAAGCTTGGCCAAACACCTGGGAACCTCAGAAAAGGATGGAAACACCACGGAAATGGACAGGAAACAGCAGGGGCAGCATGCATGGATGCCTCTGAGGCTGCCTAATCGCACCATTATGCCAAAATTATGGGCAACAGCATGGCCATGACAGAGTGACAGAATGAAGCTAGATAGCATCTAAAACATCCAATAATTGACCCTGACACTATAGGGGACGGCATGCAGAGGCAGCGGCAGCAGCGGCAGGCTAGAGAGTGGCATGGCGACATACCCTAAATGGACTCAGGCTTCAAACCAATGGGTGGCAGAGAGGAACCAAAGGAGGTGAGCAAGAAGCGCTCAAATAATATCGGTACATGATAAAAGTTTGCCAGTATATTTTGTGGATTACACAGCAGGGTGGCGACAAAGTTAACATGGAAGCCATGAAAACAACCCAAAATTCTGCCTGACACAGCTCGTTTGATAAGGGGACCATGTATGGAGGCAGTGAACTAGTAGTAGATTAAAGGTGCTGCAGTTAAAACTATGTTAGTTGGATCTTGGCATGGAGCTGGCGCTCCGCTGCCAGGCGAGCTTTCGCCAATCCAAGCCCCTGTCTCTAGGCTACTCCCCAAACAGCACTTCTAAGAACCTTTTGTATAAGATCAAGTGTAGTAGCGTTCTTATAAGTTTGGGATATGGCGGGTGAGGGGAATGTAAACAGATGCGCAAGAAGCGCTGAAATAATATCGGTAAATGATAAAAGTTTGCCAGTATATTTTGGGGATTACACAGCAGGGTGGCGACAAAGTTAACAAGTTTGATGTGGAATGCCCTGTAATAGCTCTTGGGCGGTGTGCCTTTTATCGCCTAGGCTGCAACGTTTCATTGCTCCATAAGAGAAGCACTCAATACTTACAATATCGGGAGGTAATGGGACACAAAAGGACTCATTTACTAAGGATCAGCGGAGCGCATTTTCGTCGAGTTTCCCGACGATTTCCATTTCGCGCCGCATTTAACAGGGGATTTTGGCGCCCCGACGATTTCCATTTCGCGCCGCATTTAACAGGGGATTTTGGCGCACGCTATCGGATTTTGGCACGGCTTGCAGACGACACAAATCGGGGATGGGCTGTCGGATAACCTGACGGATTCGGACTACGCATGGGATTTAACATTTCGATTTGTGTCGCAAGACATGCACTTACAAGCACCGGGAAGAAGAAGGTGAACTCCGGCGGACCTCGGCGGGGAAGCGATGGATGCAGGAACTCGGGCGCACGAGCTACGTGTATCGCGACGGACTTCATCTTCGTTGGACCATCTTAATTGGGGATCGCGAAAGGACCAGGTAAGTAAATTTGCCCAATTGGTCGCATCCCCGCCGAGGTCCGCCGGAGTTCACCTTCTTCTTCCCGGTGCTTGTAAGTGCGCGTCTTGCGACACAATTCGAAATGTTAAATGTCGCGTGTAGTTCGAATCCATCGGGTTGTCCGAGGGCCCGCACCCCAATTTGTGTCGCAAGCAAGCCGGCGCCGATGCGCCAAAATCTCTATTAAATGTGGCGCAAAATGGAAATCGCCGGGAAACCCGACGAAAATGCGCTCCGCGGACCCTTAGTAAATGAGCCCCAATATTCTGTGCCCTGTTGGCACCATCCACTTGCTCTCTGTTCCATCCACCAGTTATGTAAAATGTCAGGATACAGTAAACTCACAATAACTCTTACCCAGTCTAGAGCTGCATTAAGCATTTAGGCTGTTACACTTATACCCTTAGATTAACACGCATGTTAAATTTTAGGTAGCACATTTTTTACTCAAATATGACTACTGGTTGGTGTGGAGCACGCCATATGCCCACCTATAGCCTTCAGAGGGATGAGTGACACGAACAAGACTGAGATGATTCTTCCCATCATGACTTCTTCCTGCATCTGACATTGATTGATTATAGACACAATCGGTTTAGACAACCAAATCTTTACTTTTAAATTGCTTTTAGTCTTGGCCCTCATGGGTAAACCCAGCAGAGCTCCCCCTCGGATACTTGGGCCGGCATCTGAAAACTGCAAAAGAGCAAAAGTTAAAACTGCAAATAAACGATAAAATAGAAGAGTAAATCTCATTATCCAGTATCATATATCTCATCAGTACACAGGTCTCCTGTGATACATGACAAAACCAAAAATATTAAACTGTATGTCCTTAGCATAAAGAGCCTGAACTTAGAAAAGATAACTCATCTACAATTCAATTTTACCACAGTTTTAGGATCTTATCTCAAATAGGTTTTACTGTAAAATGACAGATAGAAAAACAAAAACTTCAGCAGCAGAAGCTAAAACTGGGTGCGGACCCCTGGATTGTGACCAAAGTATAATTATAGTAGAACATTCAGTAAACCCTCTATAGGGTGGGTGCTTAGCTATAAGGTCCTTGACCCAAACCCAGTAAGTCCTGTACATAGTCATCTAAGAGTCACACTCCGGGGTTCAAATGATATCAAAGGTAAAACTTTGAAGAACATTTATGGCATGGTGCACCAGGGTATGATGGTGCCCCCCATTAATCGGCATCCACCAGTTCTATCTGGAGGCCTCCTAATAAATCTGTGGAGCAGCAGAGCTGTGTCGGTGGAGCACTAGGCTGTAGGCCGTGCACAGACGCTATTTGGCAAGGAGCTGGCATAAGTAGAAAACTAGCACAATTCCTGGCCTTATGGGTATAAGTGGGGATAATATTGTGACATTTTCAAAGTTTTAGTTTTAATTTTTACAGATTATTCTCAAGCACAGTCCAGGGATTTTCTCTCTTTACCCTCTTCACTTCCATCTGAATTATTTAAATGGGTTATCCCACAGTATAGGACCTAACGCGCTGATCAGTGGAGGTCTCAGTGCTGAGACCCCCACAGATCACGAAACGGAGCTCTAAAGGAGCTGACCGAGATTGCCGAGCGCAGTGCGCACCCTGCTAACCTTATCAAAATTCAGTGTATCCCCTCTTCTCCTCCACCCATAACCCATAACCTTATACTGCCTCCCGTTTCACTCTACAAGTTCCTTGACCACTTTTTCTTTTTGCTCCCTCACTTTCTATCCTGAGAGATTGCAATCATCACTATGGGGGACTTTAACAACCTTATTAACATCCCATTTCCCCTCATGGTCTCTAGGTCTTTCTCTGATTCTCCCACTCATAATAAGGGAAACATCCTCGACTTGTCCTTTCCCTGGCTTTCTTCAATATCTAATTTTACCAATTCTTCCTTTCCACTTTCAGACCATAACCTTCTTCCTTTTTACAGTTAGTAATCCTTCACCATCTCATAATCCATCCACCCCATGTGCCATTGATACTCACCAACTCATGGAAACCTTGCAGTATTCATTGTGTCCATCTTCTCCTTCACCTGCCCCAGCCGGGCTACTAACCACTATAATCATACTGTCAGAAGCGCCCTAGATGAGATGGCACCAGTCTCTGAGATGGCATCCGAAATTTTCAACACAGTTGTCGGTAAGTTGGCAGTGCTCCAGGAGTGCCAAACTTTGGTGCAGAAAATCGTTCACATCTAAAGACTTTCTCCACTTCAAATTTATGCTCAGAAACTATAACTCTGCCCTTCACCTTGCTACACAGGTCTATTTCACTAATCTAATATCCTCTCTCTCTAACAATCCCAAAAGACTTTTCGATACTCTTCACTCCTCAGAACCTTGGGGCTGAAGATCTGGCCACCTACTTCAAAGGGGTTTTCCCACTAAAGAAAATTCTCACATCTCAACAGAATAAAGATCATTTTAACCCCTTACAATTTTACTAAGTTTTATTACTATTTTAGCTCCTATCACTCTCTAGGCTGCTCAGTGCAAAATCCCAGGGTGTGGGTGGGGACTTTCTTAGCAGACACATTATGACCCATCTAATTCTGTGGGGTGACAATGTGTTTACATTTTCAAGGTACAGGTGTATATACACTTTCATCTGGCTTCTGTCATTGTACCAACACACTGATGTACTTTTACACTGTTACACTGTGAGCTCTGCTACATCTCATAGGTATGTGCCTGCCTCCTCTCCCCCGGATCACTTATCTCCTTGTAGCTTGTAGCCTCTCTCTCTGCTCACCATGTGTTGGCAGGAAGTGATCAGTAAGTGTCTGTGAGCAGGGGCGGACTGGGAATTTAAAATGGCCCCATTTTATGGGCGGAGTCAAAACAAGTGGGTGTGGTCAGATAATGTGGGTGGGGTTATAACAGACAAATTGTTGGTAGATGGCCTTAACGCAAAACAAGAACATCTTTTACTAGTAAGTGAATCTGATGTGCAAAGAATGTGACCTGTCGATCAGTAAATGATGCAAACACATGACCCGATAAGCCTTATATACCTTTCCCCTATGTACCATCGCCTCAACCTAGGGGCACTCCTTACATCTCCCTCCAAATATTTCCCTAAGTCCCACGTTTGGGTGCGCCACATTATCCACCCCTGCTTCATCCTATCTAACTTAATTTGGTACCTGTTTCCCACATTGTAACTATACGTTTTCAATGGAATAAAGATTGGTGAGTGACCCGGTCTATTCCTCTGGGACGGTTTGATCCCCCCTCTACCTTTCTACTCACACCTTCTGACGCTGTTTGTACCTTTTCTCGGCCCAACTCCTTCGTCATCGCTGTTTTATGGATACTATTCCATTAGACTGTAAGCAGCGCTAACACCATTAAGAAATCTTAAGCTGTGGAACACCTGGGGGGGGGCACTGTATATTAATATATTCTTTGACTTATATCTACAAAATTATACGGAGAGTGGGAGTGCCGCTATTACTTTATTTGCTATTTTATATTGTATGTGTACACTGTACTTTTTGGTATATTAAATTTAAAAACTTAATAAGTCTCTGCTGGTCGCCTTAGAGAATCTAAGTTTCTGAAGAGATTTATGTTAACAAGTTTTTAATGAAATAAGCAAATTTAGTTATTGTAGGTTCTTTGTGATTTACCAGGGGAAATTGTATATGACCTTCTTAGTTTAAGTAAATCGTGGCCGGTGGCAGCTTGGAAGAATGCCAGGGAGTAGATTTAGCATAAATACACCATCTTGGATAGTTGGGCAGGATATATATTGTAAATTGGGAGGCTCCCTAGTGGAAGTTTACCCCGTGACTGAACTCGAGAGTAGGGGTTCATCACAGAGGAAGCCCACACGCAGGAAATTTGAAAATAGAGATGGATATTGATCAAACTGACAGCAGCTGATTCTGGGAAGGGAGGAAACTTAATAAAAAAGATGGTGTGCAGTATGAAGAAAACCAGGGCCAGGGTATATAGATGAAAAATTGTGTTTCCACGGCTTGCAGGCTAATCTAATGTGCGTCCACAATGTGACGTGCCCTCCTTATTTTTTGGCTTGCACATACTATTTCATTGGCCGGTCACACCTCCTTTCCCCTAGAAAACTCCCTTTCTCCTAGATCATTGCCACCTTTTCTTGGTGTCCATGGTTAAAAAAGTGACTGCTCGATGAATCTGAGGGCTACCAACTTCAGTTTAAATAGCATGCACAGGGTTGGGAGAAGCTCACCCATTGCACATCCCAATACATACAAATAGTAGAGGAACACCCGGTAACCCGATTTCCATTTAGGCATTACCAAAGTTTTCCAGTTCTGTTTTCTCCTACATGTACAGAACATAGAGTGACACTTTTCATGAATAATTCAGTAACAAACAAACACATGCCTCACCAGTTATGATTTTTTTTTTCACCAATGTCAGTCTATTGACCACTGTGACCTTTATTTAGGAGATCCATAGTGATGCCATTTCACTAGATGATTGGCGCTGTCCTGGTGTCATTGGTGGTAAATTTATTTCTCCCGTCTGGTGTAATGACCACCATGCATGTGTCGTTCTAACAGAGTTCGATGTGATTATCGGAATAGTAGAGGCATTGGAGATTCGGCAATGTTAGAGGAAATTGGTCGCATGCATAATGCCCATATGTTCCATTTAGCGGTATATCCAATGTCATATATCACACAATCTATTTTATGGATGAAACATGACTAACATTTACTAACCTGAAAAAACCTCAAGCAGGTTCGTTTGAGGTTATTGGGTTTTAACGGTCAACCCCCCTTACATGTAAGTTAAAAGGCGAAGTAGCATTAATGCTATTATAAGGTCATGTAAGGGTATAAGGAGGAGAAAGCTGTGACATCATAGTTGTCAGTCAGTGATGTAAGGAAATAGGGTCAGTGTATCTATAACAGGTCCATTGTACAGGAAGGGGGAGATAGACGTGACTATTCTATGTCCGTATGATGTAATGTGATGGGTCCAGTGTATCTATAGTCATTCCAGGGGGGAGAAAACGTCATATCTACATACTTGTGAGGGGCTGTACTCGGCATGTACATGAGGAGGTAGCTGTGACATCTGTTGTCGTAGGATGGATGGGTGATCTATTAAGATCATCAAGAAAAACAACACATCTTGTCCCCAAATATGAGAATATGTTCTTTTTTTTTTTTTTTTTTTTTTTTAATTTGGAGGACAAAAGTTGAATTGAGATAATCAATCCCAACATACAACAGCAAAAAAACAACAAACCCACAAAAAAAAAACTACAGGGGCCTGGGGGGCCTGGGGGGGGTGGGGATGGTTCCGCAGCCCCTTTCCACTCGGGGGGGGGGGGGGGGGGGGGGGGCCCGCTGGGGGGCCCTTGGGGCCACCGCTGCTCTTTGTGCCTCACCTATCATTCATTTAGCATTGTATGTTATCATTTGACTGCCTTTTCATTATTCTTACTAGTTCAGTCTTTATTGTATAGGTGCAAGGTACCGAGGGGATGATGCTGTGTGAACCTCATCTGATTGTCAGTATGATGTAATGATGGGTTGGGTCAGTGGTATCATTATAGAAGGTCATTGTACAGGGAGGGGGAGGAGATAGCTGTGACAGCATTTTGTCAGTAGTGATGTAATGATGGTGATCCTGGTTATCTATATAGAGGTCATTGTACAGGAGGGGAGGAGTTAAGCTGTGAGACATTCATCTATGTCAGTAGTGATGTAATTGTGTCAGAGGTGTTATCTATAATAGAGGTCATTGTACAGTGTGCAGGGGGAGAAAGCGTGTAATCATCTATTGTCTGTAGTGATGTAATGATGGTCAGTGTTATCTATATAGAGGTCATTGTACAATGGGAGGGGATGATAAGCTTGTACATCAATCTATTGTCAGTAGTGAGTAATGATGTCAGTTTCTTAATATAGAGTCCTTGTACAGGGAGAGAGGAGATAGCCTGTACATCATCTATTGGTCAGTAGTGATGTAATGATGGGTACAGTGTTATCTATATAGAGTCATTGTACAGGAGAGGGGAGAGGGTAGAGATAAGCTGTGACAATATCTATAGTCGTAGTGATGTAATGATGGGTGTGTTTCATCTATATAAGGTCATTTACACGGGAGGGGAGGAGATAGCTGTTGACATCATCTTTGTCAGTGATAGATGAGGGTAGTGATATTGAAGTACGGGAGAGGGATGCTGTGACTCTTTTGTCGTAGGATAGTGGTAGTGTCAATAAGTCATGTCGGGGAGGAGAGTTGACATTGTGTACGTGTGTATAGTGTAAATGAGATGTAGGAGGAAGGAGGAAGCTAAGCTGTGAATCATCATTCGATAGAATGAGGCGTGTGTAGAGTGAGTCGGAGGGAACAACTTGATACCATGTAGTTGATGTATGAGGCTGTTTACTAAGATGTTAGCATCTATTGTACTTTGGTTTGTGATGTATTTGACATTTATTCTTATAGAATCCCTACAGAATTAGAAAGTGGTTCATACTATTATAAGTTTCAGCTACGCTTGGATTTAAAAACGTAAAAACTTGGTTTTGTAAAAATGCTTCATTAAATAGGGTCATTCAATAAACTTCCCGGGAAACCCCATTAAGCTTTCATCATGGCCTTTTTCACATTGACTTGACAAATATTGATTTAAAATTATCTCAGAATCTGCCTATAATCACAGAGACAAAAGTGACCCTAATAATTCCTTATTTCAGTAAACAAAGCAAAAAAGTACTGTCGTCTCCCTCCCTTGTTCACTCCAGCATCTGACATCCCAATAACAGGGTAATAGGTTCACAAATAAATCACGATCACAAAAATTCAGGCCATCAGCACTTACATTTGGGTTATACAAATACTCCATATCCATCCGAATTTACAATGGTATACGTTCAGTGATTTCTTCTTTTCTATGATAATTGTGCTGCCAGGTTTTTTCCAAAAAGGGGCTGCAAACACATAGGGGGTATTTACTAAGGGCACGTATTCGCGTTTTCCCACGTGTTACCGAATATTTCACGATTTGCGCCAATTGTACCTGAATTGCCCGGCGGGATTTTGGCGCACCGCGATCGGATTATGGCGCATCGGCGCCGGCATGCGCACGACGAAATCGGGGGGCCGTTGGCCCGAACATAAAACCAACGTATTCGGCAAAAACCGCGCATTTAAAACCGAAAAGTGTCGCTTGGGAAGCGCTTACTTCACCTGGTCCAGTTCGGTGTATTCGGTTGCGTTCAGATGATTTTCAGTACGCAGCACCGCCACCGGTGGACGGCGGAGGAAACTACCTTCATAAATCCGTCCGGACCGAATCCTGTGCAGAGAAACGCCGTCGCTGGATCGCGAATGGGCCGGGTAAGTAAATCTGCCCCATAGTGTTTTGTGGGAGATTTTTTTTTCTCTCTTAGCAGAGCGTAGACTTCCCCAAGTTCGTGATGGTTTTGTGACACTCAATTTTTGATACATCACTTTTGGTAATAAAATTGGTCGCAAAATTATAGAAAAGGGTAAACATCAACAGTTCATTTTCGATTCATTCTAAATCGAGAACAATGTCTGGGTTTTTCTTAAAACCTAGACCCATTGAATAATTTAGAGGGTACCAATGATACCCGACTATGCATAAGCTATGGGTCGATTGGCTTTAGATCCTAAATGGGGTTTGCTAGGAAGGGCCAGAAGGTGGTGTCGAAAGCAAAAGAGAACAAAGTGTACTAACCCTGCCCCATCTCCTTGTACTTGCACCCGGGCTTCAAGTGCCCAGCCAAAGTGCTCCAGACAATCCAGTCCCAATCAGAATCACAGGACATCACTGTGAAGTTGGGAGAGAAACGTGATTTGGTCCCCTCCTCTATTTGAAGAATGCCACAGATTGGTAGAAGCAATCCCATTAAACTTTGCAGTATGGTGTGGTGCCGATGCTGAAGACTGGTAGCCTTGTGAATTGCAAAGAAACCATGATCCAAAGTAGAAGAATTTTTTGGCACCCCTTAACTTGGCCTTTTCTAGATGTTTCCTGAATTCCTGGAAAAACTTTATGACTCATATTTTCCCAGTGCAACCCTTTTAATGCCTAAACTCATAAAACCTACCTCAATGGATTGATGGATAGAGCATAATCTATATGGGTTACCATACTCTGGAGACCCCACCTTATAGTCTTCATAAGTCAACTGCATTCAAGGGTCGCTATTACGTGTCCCCACCATAGGACAGCCAATATTAGTGAGCAGTGGACTGAGTGCCTTGCCAATCAGCCATCAAGCTTTTACACATTGTAAAGAAAAATATGGAAGCTTCAGATGAATGCCTGTGATATGTAGTCTCCAGGCTAACAGCCGGAGGCCCTATCCTACAGTAATAAATAGGCACCTGTATTAACCGGAACGCGTGCACATATTTACTAATGGATCGCTGCTGCCTTTTCGTTGCTGATTTGTAGTAAGTACCACCACACTCATGTGATCAGCAACTAAATTTTTTCCAGGTGCCATGCCACACTAATCAACTATCCAAAGGGGGATTTTAGTCACTGTAATAGTAACTGCATGAGGAAAAACCTTTGTTTGCAAGTTTCATGCTCCAAGAGAGGACACTCAATACTGACAATATGGGGAGTAAGGACACAAAAGGACCTCATTTACTAAGGATCAGACGGAGCGCATTTTCGTCGAGTTTTCCCGACGATTCCATTCGCGCGGCATTTAAAGGGATTTTGGCGACACAGCTATCGGATTTGGACATCAGCGTCCCGGCTTGCAGACGACAACAAATCAGGGATGGGCCGTCGGATACCTGACGGATTCGGACTACGACATGGGATTTACATTCTCGAATGTGTCGCAGACATGCACTTACAAAGCACCGGGAAGAGAAGGTGAAACTCCGCCGGACCCTCGGCGGGGAAGCGGGATGCAGTAAACTGGGGGGAGCACGAGCTACGTGTATCGCGACGGAATCATCTTGTGGAACATCTAATCGCTGGGAATCGCGAAAGGACCAGGTAAGTCAAATTTGCCCCAATGTCGCATCCCCCTCGCCGAGGTCCCCGCCGGAGTTTTCACACTCCTTCTTCTTCTCCCGGTGCTTGTAAGTGCGTGTCTTGCGCACGAACATTCGAAATGTAAAGTATGCTTCGCGCGTTAGTCCGAATCCATCGGGTTGTCCGGGCCCGCACCCATTTTGTGTCGCAAAGCAGCCGGCGCCGATGCGCCCAAAACCTCCCTTACCCTTTAATGTGGCGCAAAATGGAAATCGCCGGAACCCGACAAAAATGCGTTCCGCGGACCCGTAGTAGTAAATGATGGCCCCACTATTCGTGCCTGTTGGCACCATCCACTTGCTCTCCCGTTCCATCCACCACGTTATTAAATGTCGGATACAGTAACACTCACAATAACTCTTACCCAGTCAGAGCTGCATTAAAGCATTTAGCTGTTACACTTATACACCTTTAGATTAACACGCATGTTAAATTTTAGGGGTTAGCACATTTTTTACTCAAATATGACTACTGGTGGTGTGAGCACACCATATGCCCACTTATAAGCCTTCAGAGGATGGACACGAACAAGACTGAGATGATTCTTCACATCATGACTTCTCCCTGCATCGTGACACTTGATGTTATAGACACAATCGCGTTTAGACAAGCAAACTTTATATTTTAATTCTTTAGTCTTGGCCCTCATGGGTAAACCCAGCAGAGCTCCCCTCGGATACTTGGGCCGGCATCTGAAAACGCAAAAAAGTAGCAAAGCTAAACCTGCAACCAAAACGAGTTTTATAAAATAGAAAGAGTTAAATTCATTATCCGAATCACATATACTATCAGTACAAGGTTCCTGTGATACATGTACAAAATTATGTCCTAAAACCAAAAATATTAAACTGTATGTCCTAAGTATAAAGAGGCCTGACTTGAAAGATAACTCATCTACAATTCAATTTTACCAAAACAGTTTTAGGATCTTATCTCAAATAGGTTTACTGTAAATTGAGAGATAGAGAAACAAACAACTTCGAAGCAGCAGAGCAAACTGGGTGCGGAACCCCCTGGATTGTGACCCAAAGTATAATATAGTAGACCTTCAGTAAACCCTCTATAGGGTGGGGCTTAGCTATAAGGTCCTTAACCCAACCAAAACCCAGTAAGTCTGTATAAGTCTCTAAGAGTCACACTTTCCGGGGTTCAAATGAAAATCAAAGTAAAACTTTGAAGACAAATTATGGCATGGTGCACCGCAGGATATGATGGCGCCCCCCATCAATCGGCATCCACCAAGTTCATCTGAGCCCTCCCAATAAATCTGTGGAGCCGCAGAGCCGGTGTACGATGGAGCACTAGGCTGGTAGGCTGTTGCCACGACGCTTTTGGCAAGGAGTCTGACTCAAGTAGAAAACTAGGCACACTTTCCTGGACTTATGGGTTATAAGTGGGGATAATATTGTGACATTTTCAACATTTTGTTTTAAGTTTTTACAGATATTCTCAAGCACAGTCGCCAGGGATTGTTTTCTCTCTTTAACCCTCTTCACTTCCATTGAATTATTTAAAGGGGTTATCATCCACGGTTATAGAACCTAACTTGCGTGTGCCTGTGCTGAGACCCCCCAGACGAGAACGGAGCTCTAACGGAGCTGGCCGGAGCGCAGTGCGCACCCTGCTAACCTATATCAAAATTCATTGTATCCCCTCTGCTCCTTCTCCTCCACACCTAACCCTTTACTTACTGCTCGTTCACTGCCAAGGTCCTTGACCACTTTCCTCTTGTCCCTCACTTTCTACCTTCGTGAGATTGCACACCATCCTATGGGGGGACTTTAACACTTATTAACATCCCATTTCCCCTCATAGATCTCTAGGTCGCTTTCGATTCTCTCTCTACTCATAATGAGGGAAACATCCTCGACTTGTCCTTTCCCCCGGCTTTCTTCAATATCTATTTTACCAATTCTTCCATTACAACTTTCCAGACATAACCTCCTTTCTTTGACTTTTAGTAATCGTCACCCTCTCAGAATCCATCCCCCATGTGCCATTGATACTCACCAACTATGGAAACCTTGCAGTATTTGTGTCCATCTTCTCCTTCCACCTGCCCAGAGCGGCTGGGCTACTAACCATATAATCATACTGGTCAGAAGCGCCCTAGCTGAGATGGCACCACTCTCTGAGATGGCAGTCCGAATTTTCAACACAGTTGTCGTACCTTGGCACAACACGGACAAAACCTGTTTTCCTTTGGCAGTGCTCCAGGAGTGCCAAACTTTGGTGCAGAAAATGCGTGCACAGCTTAAAGACTTTCTCCCGCAAGTTTATGACTCAAAAGAAACTATAACTCGCCCTTCACTTTGCTACACAGTTCTTTTTACAATCTAATTACCACTCTCTCAATCTCTTAACAATTCCCAAAAGACTTTTTGATACTCTTCACACCTCACAGACTTGTGGGCTGAAGATCTGGCCACCTACTCAAAGGGGTTTTTCACAATTAAAGAAAATTCTCCACATCTCAACAGAATAAGATCATTTTAACCCCTTACCAATTTCCTAAGTTTTAGTATTACAATTTTGCTCCCCTATCACTCTCTAGGTGCTCAGTGCAAAATCCCAGGTGTGTGGTGTGGGACTTCTTTAGCAGACACACTTATGACACCCATTAATTCAGTGGGGTGACAAGTGTGTTACATTTTCACGTACAGGGTATATCATTTCATCTGTTCTGTCATTTGTACCAACACACCTGACACATAGACGAGAGTAGACACGATCATAGATGCATGAGATACACTGTTAAACTGTGAGCACTGCTACATTCATAGAATGTGCCTGCCTCCTCTCCCCCAGATCCACTTATCTCATGAGCTTGTCGTTTTTGCAGCCTCTTCTCTGCTCCCATGTTCTGGCAGAAGGATCAGTGAGTGTCTCTGACACCATGCAGGGGGCGTGGCTACAGGCTCTGAGCAGGGGGACAGAAATCTCATCTGCATGATCTTTCACAGAAATCTAAGATGGTCGTCCAACCCTATGTCAGAAGTTAAAGGGTTGTGTCTAGGGGCAACTGAAATTGTATACATCAGGATTGATAGAGACAGGAATTATATCTGTGAAATGCTGTATTTTTGTTAATAACAATGAATTGGAGAATGTGTTATTTTGTTATCCTGAATACATGTAAGAAACTTGTCTTCATACGAATACCACTTTAAAGATAAAATTGACTGTATCTGACAGGAAATTATTTGACAATCCCTTCACCCCACTAATCCCCTTCCCTCCGCTACCTTATCTTGTTCACTCTCTTCCTTTGAGCCAGGCACGGAGGAAGAAGTGTCCAGGCTCCTTTCCTCCGCTCGCCCCACTACCTGCATCATTGACCTCAATCCCTCACACCTCGTACAGTCTCTCTCCCCAGCAGTCACTTCTCACCTCACACATCACATACAGGTGACAGTGCTGCTGACAGAAAATGTACTTGCCTTGCGTGAGTCTCGTGGACAAGCTTCCTATACTGTACTGATGAGATGTATTAAAATTGAAACAGCGTTATTTACAGGTGAGAAAAAACTTTCTGGTGTGGCTGTTAACATCATGTCACCAGGCTACTAGAAATTCGGGCATTGATGTAGAGGGACCTGCATTATTTAAGGTTGCACTGGATGCAATAGTTTTCCATTTTCTCACCTTGAAAAACTTATTTGCATATTCCTTACCCAAACTCCTGGAAATGTATTAACATGTTCCTTACCCAGAATACTGGAAAATGTATTTGCATATTGACTTTCCCTTATTTAATCGGCCTACCAGTATGTTTTGGAGTGTGGGAGGAAGCCGGAGGACCCGGGGGAAACCCGCGCAAACACGGAGAGAACATACAAACTCTTTTCAGATGTTGACCTGGATGGGACTTGAACCAGGACTTTGCACTGATAAGAACGTGTAAGATGCTTGCACATGTATTTATAAAGTGTCTGCGCCAGTTTTGTGTCGCGGCTACACTGTGTCCGACAAGACTGAAAAATATGCCCCTAAAGGGGCAAGTTACTGCTGACTGCCAGACCATGCACCACAATTCTGCAGCATGAACAAAGTGCACCAAAAAAAAAATGGTGCACACTACTGGAACAACACAATATTCATGAAGAATATGCAACACGATGGGGCTTATTACTAAGGGTCCCACGGACGCATTTCCATTGGTTTTTCTGACATTTTCAGAGATTGTACCGCTGCGACAGGGATTTAGAAGGGGATTGTGTCGCACGCGACCGGATTTCATGCAACAGAATTGGGGGGGGGG